>JZKD02S2235000.1:616606-671170 GCA_000966675.3 Picea glauca
GGGCCTTATTGGTTGAATTTCCTTCATGGTTTGACATGTTTAAGCTCTAGGATCTACCTTTAGATAAAAGGGGTCAGCTCTGATACCAATTGTTGGACAACTGAGAGGGGGGGGGGGTGAATCAGTTGTTTACCGAGATTGAACAATTATACTTATTTTTAATTCTTTACAAAGCACTCAATGACAATCACAATGATGCAAGGAAAAAAGAAATAGCATATTCAGCAACAATCACACATATGAGATACACAAAGATAGATTTTCTTGAGGAAACCCATACAGGGTAAAAACCTCTTCTTCTTTATATGATAAGTAATATTTA
Source organism: Picea glauca (assembly GCA_000966675.3). NCBI lineage: Eukaryota > Viridiplantae > Streptophyta > Pinopsida > Pinales > Pinaceae > Picea > Picea glauca. Next base: position 616,929 of record JZKD02S2235000.1, read on the forward strand.
CATTCTTTACATTATCATACATATGAGCACCAACTCATAATGAGGCTGCAACCTCTATTTTGCAAGCTGCTACTTTCTGAGAGCACCAACTCTTTGCTTTCTCTAGCACATACTAGAAGGAAGCACCAACTCCCTGGTTTCTCTAGCACCAACTAAAAGGAAGCACCAACTCCCTGGTTTCTCTAGCACCAACTAGAAGGAAGCTAAAACTCCCTGTGTTCAAGCACTCCATTGAACCTCTGAGGACACCAATCCTCCCTAGCACCTCCCTACCACCCTAGTTTATGAATATGACTTACTGAAACTTATTACAGTGATATAGTGTTCAACAACAGCTTACCAGTCTCATCACTGTTCTACAAGATTTCACTGCTCTTTCTTCCTCACTATCTTCCTACACGCATCCATTTCACTTTTATGTTCTTCTAGCTCTTGTGCTTTCTGTGCCCTTTCCATTCAATGCACCTTTTGTCTTCTTTCCATTTTAGTTGTTGCATTCCCCTTACTTCTTCACACATACATTACTCTACCTCAGCAACAACAACAACCATATCTTCTTTCTTCTGCCTACGTATAGTCTCTATACACATTCTACTATCTATGTGCAATGCCTCTACATCCTCTTCATGTCGAGTGCTCTGCCTGTTCATCATGGCAACTCTTCAGCTTCTCTAGTTGTTTAAACCCACTCGTCCAGCATTAGTGGGTGTTACACTGAGATTCCTTAGCCTCTCTGGCAGATGAGACTCATCGTATTCTTTGGCACCGTCGAGATTAACCTCTCTGTTGCAGTCACAGGCTTCAACGCTCTTCCAGCTGTCAATCGCCTCTATTGCCAGTTCTCATTCCACTGGAAGGTTCCTTCAGACTCTTCTGCTCCTCTGGTAGTTACACAGAAGTCTTTTCCACACCTCTAGCAGAAACCATCAGTATTTTACTTGCAGTTACAGTGAGAACCTTGAAATAGAGCCCAGCTATGCTAGCTCCTTCCTCTTACGTGTCCACCAATGGTGACCACCAGCTACATAAACATTTCATCATTTCGGCATTTCGGCATTCGACAATTCAACATTCGTGTGACCGAGTGTTTCGACACTCCCAGTTGTGATCCCCGAAACTCCAAAAAGGATCTTGTCTGCACTAGTTCCTTCCCCCATATTTCGCCGATGTGACCACAGGCAGTGACTATCGGTTAGTTCGAAACTGCATTTCACAATTTCGCATTTCGGGGATTCTCTAGTCAGTCCCTTGACTCCTCCAACTCTCGATCCCCGAAATGGGGTTTAGCATGGACTAGTTCCTTCCTCGATATGACCATGGCCAAGACCAAGCGCTTATCCATAAAGTGTTTTTCGCGATTTCGCATTTTGACACTTCGGTGTTCCTATGGTGAAGTGTTCTTGACACCTCCAAGTTTCGGTATCTGAAACTCCGAAATGGAGTCGGATCAATGGTCCGGTACTCCAGCATTTCTAATTTTGGTGAATCGCATTTCGCGACTTCGGGTTTGCAATTTCGAGACTCCTGAGATGAAGAGTGTTCACTCTTGACTCCTCAAACTCCCGGTATCCGAAACTCCGGTATGGAGTTTTTTTCATTTCGCGACTTTGGGTTTCGCGATTTCGAGACTCCTGTGATGTAGTGTGTTGACTCTTGACCTCTCAACCTCACGGTATCCAAAACTCCAGTGTGGATTCTTTTATCATTTCGCGACTTCGGGTTTCGCAACCTCGAAACTCTTGATGATGAGAGTCTTTGTCATTTCCATCTCCCGGTATCCAATACTTCGAAATGGAGTCGGATCAATGGTCCACGACCTCCTCAAACCAACGGCTCAGATCATTTCGCCATTTCTCATTTCGCCATTTCGGCACTCCTATTGATGAGAGTCTCTGACATCTCCATCTCCTGATAACCGAAATCTCGTTATCCAACTCTCCGAGTGATGCGCCTTTTTCGGGTTTTCAGGATTTCACATTTCGGCACTTCGCGACTCCTAATGACAAGAGTTTCGGACATCTCCATCTCCCGATAACCGAAATCCCAGTATTCAATACTCTGAGTGGTGCGCCTATTTCGGGTTTTTAGGATTTCACATTTCGGCACTTCGGGACTCCTGATGACAAGAGTCTCGACTCTTGACTTCTCCATCTCCTGGTAACCGAAACTCCAAAATGGAGTCTTCATTGAGGTGCCTGGTTTGGATTTTTTGGGGTTTCGCATGTCACCTTGCTCGTTAAAGAGTGTGCAGGTTCTCCTGGATCCAACGTCGGTCAGACCTCTGGCTCAGATCTGACATTCATCCGGAATTCTCCTGAATCCAACACCGCATACTCTGATCTTTCCATCAATGACAATCTCACCTGCCTGAAAACTTACCAACACTACCATAGAGTGTGCAGAAACGGTTGAATATGTTGCAAGTGTTTTACCCAAGTCTTGTTGTAGATGAGTATTTCATCTAGATACACTGCCACAAAATAATTATTGAAGGGCCACAGAATATTGTCCATCAACCTCGTGAAAGTTGTTGAGGCATTCCTCAAACCAAAGGGCATGGCCAACCATTCAAAAATACCTTCTTTTGAATTGAAGATAGTTTTCCATACATATTTTTTTTCTATTGGGACCTGATGGTAGACAAACTTCAGATCAATATTACTGAAGTATTTCACCCCCTTGAGTTGATCAAGGAGATCGTTGATTCGGGGAATCGAGTACCAGTTCTTGACTATGATTTTGTTTAGGGCTCGGTAATCAATGCAGAGTCTCCAGGTCCTGTATTTCTTCTGCACCAACACAATTGGGCTTCCACAAGGTGATGAGCTAGGTTATATGTGCCCCTTATGGAGTAGTTCTTGGATCTGACGCTTTGTAATATCCCCTTCTCATTGACACAAGAGATCAAGGACGTAGTAGTCTAGCTACCCCTCTAGACTATATTCCAAGGAAAATAAGGGGAAGCAAAGTACATTTTTGTCACTAAGAGATCTAAATTTATATTATTAAAGTGACATTGGTAAAAGGCTAAGGAAGAATTAAGTGACTGAAAGGAAAATTAAATTAAAAAACCTTAGCAAGTGGGAAAAAGCAACTCAATGACAAATTAGAAAAGGAGGTATAAAAGAAAGAGGAGGGCACATGATCTGAACGGATTTCCACACATGGAAGGACCTTACTGTGTTCACCAAGTTAATTTGTAGAGTGGTGAAGGTGGTAAACTTATATGTTTTGAGTTTATATTTCTCATGCATTTTATTAATGCTTTGTGAAGAAAGGGTCTCATGCATTCTTATGCTTTATGAGATGCTCATGCATATTATATATGCTCTATGAGATTTTGAAAAACTCATACATTATTATTCATTGTTTATGTAAAATGATTAATACTTGTGAGGGAAATTAGACTCACATATTTTTCATTAAATTATAATTTGGAAATTAGTTTTTATGTCAAAAACCACCTCACACCAATTTGCCATTATTCTCAATTATAGGTTGAGAGAATCAAGGGCATGGATGAGGAGTCTTTAGGTGGTTTTGATACTTTTCCCTTTATGTACTTGAAGATAGTTTGAGATCCTACATACATGGATCTTTCCTCTTTTGTAATTAGATCCTATTATTATGGATCTAGGAGTTAATGCTCTTTCTTAAGAGGGAGTGAGGAAAAACTATATAATTGCTTATGTGAGCCCTTTGTAAAGGGGAGAGTAAGAGGAGAGTAATGGAGAGTTAATGAGTGGATTTAGAAAGACATAGTGCTACTACTCCTGAGCTCTGAGAGACTTATTCATGTAAGGTATTATCCTTCTTGATGTATGGAGAGGAATGAGTGTGAGCAGTCTTCTTGAATCCTCACGAAGGAGAAGACATATTTTATGTAATCACTTATGAGAAGGTCCCAACATATTTTGAACAAGGAATGAAAGTGATATGTATTCCAATTGAAGTTGATCCAGAGATGTATCCCAGGAGGGGTGAACTCTATTACCAATATTGGTTCTCTCTCTCTCTTGTATTTTCATGTGCTTGTTCCATTTTGAGTTAAAGTGTGTTATGTATTATTGTTTACAAGCATGGTTAATCATGGATTCATAGGCCCTTTAATCATTATGCAAATACTTCGTCAGAAAACGATTCTCAATTGAAAACTTGCGTAAAGTACTCACCTGTTTTCAGATCAGCACACCTCCAATGATCCAATTATCATTATTCACTTGCACTTTGCACTCTTGAGCTGGACAGCTTACGTTTTGAGGGTTTTGAGTGAGAAAACCATAGAAACCAGCAAGGAGGTAAAATATTCCTTTGTTCCTAGTTCAATCTTGGCCAAGGAGGTGAAATAGCCCTCCCTCGCCATTATAATCCAGTCACGGGTATTCAACATGCAATATTTGGAGTTTGATGTATAGATCTGAGGGTTTTCCAGCAGTAGGGTGCACCATTGGAAGAGAAGAAGATCGATTTTCTTGGAGGAGACTTGATTTCTCCGCTATTGAAGATCTATTGCTAGGGTCATAGCGCCCTTTTGCAGCTTTTACGCCAAGGGTTTTCCTCTTAGATGATTTTATGTGTCTTGGGATGAATTTCCAAAGGAGGGCACAACTCCCATTGAGGATACTCTTAGATCTAAAGGAAACCTTGGTGGTTTTCACTTGAACTTGGATACTCCCTACTCTATAGCCTTCAATCTATACTTTGAGGGTATTTTGGTAGAGATTGGAGGCCATTTATCAGGAGGCTGTAATATTGAGCATTTCATGCCAGCCAAGGTCTTACCAGTTCCAGATCCAACCATCCAGGGTCTTACCAGTTCCAGATCCAGCCATCCAGGGTCTTACCAGTTCCATATCCAGCCATCCAGGGTCTTACCAGTTCCAGATCCAGCCATCCAGGGTCATACCAATAAATATATGAAGGATTCTATTCAGGGAGGGATAGAAATTAATCTTCTAATCATATATATTCAATGGGTGAAGACCTAGGGTCTCTATATCTTCTCTATTGTACCATATCTACATATCTATCTATGAGGATCTCTTCTAATATTAAATAAAGGTCAAATATGAAGCTTATTGTCTTGTTTATGTCTTTCTTTCCTTGCACAGTGTTTCAATCTTGTTATTATTTATTCAATGCAATAAAAATCCAAGAAAAACTCTTCAGCACACATTTTTGTAATCACAACCTGCAAAAATCAAACAACAGCAAACCCTAGTTCCTAGTTGTAATTCAGAAGGAACATTACAGTGGTATCACAGTGAATTTCCTTCACTAGCCTATGCAAAATAACAGATGATTAGAAGAAGAGGTTGTGGGGGTCAACCAGTAATAGGTAATCCAAAAGAGGAAGAACATGAAGTCAGTATGGGAGAGACACATGAGACATAAAATGATACCTATGAAGAGACTGAACTTTTTGCAGATAAAGTATCCCAAACAATGAAGGAGGTACTTCAAAACAACTAAGAAACTATGCAGCATACTCTTGAAAAAATGCAAAACCACCTATCATTGCGACAATCCGAAACAAAATTATCTCTTACTAATTTTCAAAGGGGAAAAGATAGAATGATATCCTTGTTGGAGGAACAGAGTAAACATCAGGGCATTCTTTCTCAATTTCTAATGGAGTAGAGGCATGGAAAAGACCCACCCCTATATGGTGGAGATCATGAAGCTAGTGGATCTCATGGAGGCAATGGGAATCATGAGGAATCCATACATATAGGTCAGATGGAGGATCATCGCTCCAATGATGGAGGATCCATTCCTTCTCACACAATCAGTAGAACCACCCCTAGGTCAAGCATGCATACCTTCTTATATACACAAAGGAGGGAAGCTAATTCCTTGGATTCAAAAAGTCTGGGTGAAGAGTGGGAAACTGCAAAGAGGGAATACAATGCCATGAGTGCAGGATTAAGGAGATGGGTCTCTATGGGAGATTATTTCCATTTGAAGATGAAAAGAAGATCCAATGAGCACTATAGAGGTGTTAGTGAACTTGGAAAAAAAGGTTGGGAAAATGGAGCCACCCACTTTTGATGGATCATAACACTTCTAGGTTACAACATGGGTACAAAAGATGGATGATTACCTCCAATTGAACCCTATGGAGGAAAGGGAAGCTATCAAATTTGCAACTATGTATCTGATGGGGAAGGCACATGAATGGTGGTTCCATGGAATAACCACCTTTGGCCGTGGGTGCATCACTTCTTATCAAGAATTTTCTCAAAGGTTCATTGACAGATTTGACAAGGGAGACCCGGATCGACATTTCAGGGAGCTTACACAGCTTAAGTAAACAAGTTCAACTGAGGCCTTTATTGAAGAGTTTCAAGGAGTATCATTGATGGTTCCATATGTGGCAGAATCTATATTAATTATGTTGTTTATAGATGGATTGATAGAACCAGTGAGAGGGTGGGTTAAGGCTTTCAAGCCTATAACCTTACAGGATGTCATTGAGCACACTAGGGATTTAGTTGGAGCAGCCAATAAAAACATATTTCAACCTAAGCCACCCATTATTCCAAGAGGTTGTGACACTAAACTGGTGGACAGAGGAAATGGAAAGTTAGATGAATCTACAAGAGGAGATCTAAGAAGTAAGTAGCTATGTTACACTTGCAGGGACCCTTGGCAGTCAGGACATTCATATTTAGGCAAGGGGAAAATCCACTACATTGAGGTATTATATGACAGTGATGAGGAGGCAAATGATGAAGAGGATGGAGCTATCCATACTATGCAAAAAAACCTTAAGGAGGAAGAAGAATCCCTACAAGCATGATGTCATGAAGCACCTTTACCCCCAGATATAGGCCTTAAAAAGGTCATTATTGCTTCTATGAGTGGGGTGCCGAAATTTAATACCTTCAGAATAAAAGGAGTTGTTAAGGGACAAAGGGAAATAGTATTGATCAATGGGGGAGCCTCCCATAACTTCATTGATGTAGCCATGGTGGAGAGGATACATCTACCCATAGTAGATTTTGAAGGTTTCTTGGTTGAGGTAGCATGGGGCCGTACCATAGCTTGTGACAGGTACATTCTACAAATGATCTTGAGTCTAGGTCGATAAACCTTAACACATGATTTTCATGTGGTAGACATTCCTGACACCAATATCTTCCTAGGAGTTCATTATCTTAGCACTTTGGGACCTATCACGACTAACTACAAAACAATGGAGATGTCCTTCAACACAGAGGAAGGAAGGAGAGTCACACTTAAGGGAATGACAGGGGATTCACCAAGGCCGGTGACAGCAAAGAAGATGCATGCCATATTCAGGCGAGGGGAGATATCTTATGTTTTCGAATGCATTATTATGGAAACCAAGGGCGAGACAAACAAACCATACCCTCCAAATATACAAAAAATCCTTCACAAACACAAAATAGTCTTTGAGCCTATTCCTCTAGGACAACCACCAGATAGAGGATTTGAGCATATTATAGAATTGGACGAAGGGTCCAAGTCGATCATTACTACACCTTACAGACACCCAAAGAATCATAAATATGAGATAGAGACTCCTATCAAGGAATTGTTAGCTATGGGACATATCAGGCCGAGTTCAAGTCCATTTGCATCATCAGTTGTATTGGTAAAAAAGAAAGATGGAACCATGCGCATGTGCATAGACTATCGAGCATTGAACAAAAGGACCATTAAGAACAAGTACCCCATTCCCCAGATTGATGAACTATTGGATGAACTTCATGGTGTAGTTTACTTTACTAAGATAGATCTACACTCAGGCTACCATCAGATCAGCATGAGAGAACAAGATGTACATAAAAACTACTTTCTGATGTCACTTCAGTCACTATGAGTTTCTTGTGATGCCTTTCGGCTTCACCAATGTTCCTTCCACCTTTCATTCATATATGAACCATGTGTTCAATAACTAGCTAAGAAAATATTTTCTTGTCCTTTTTGATGACTTACTGATCTATAGAAAGACATGGGACGACGATTTAAGGAATGTGTATGGAATTCTAGGCATCATGGAGGAGCAGCCCTTATATGCTAAAGAGTCTAAGTGTGAGATTGGTATGAGTGAGGTTTTGTACTTAGGACATATTATTGGGGCAAAGGGAGTACAGGTTCATCAAGAAAAAATACAAGCTATCATCAATTGGCCTACCCCAAGGACACTCACAGAACTCAAAGGGTTCCTTGGGATTTGTAGCTACTACAGAAAGTTTGTCAAGGGATTCTCCCAGATTTAATCTCCTCTGACAAACTTAACCAAGAAAGGGGCTTTCACTTGGAGTGATGAAGCACATGTCACTTTTGAGAAAATTCAGAAGGTTATGAGTACTTGCCTAGTACTTTTCCTACCTGATTTTTCTCAACCTTTCAAATTAGAATGTGAAGCATTAGGTGCAGGAGTAGGGGTTGTCCTTATGCAAAATAGGCATCCTATTGCCTATGAAAGCCGTAAGTTGAGAGGCCATGAGTTTATCTACACAATATATGACAAAGAGATGTTGGCCATAATGCATGCTTTGTCCAAATTCAGACAATACTTAGTTGGAGTGAAATTTTTAGTAAGAACTGACAACAATAGCCTCAAGTACTTTTTATCTCAGAAGGAATTGAACGAGAGACAACAAAAGTGGGTAAGAAATATTCAAGCTTACAATTTTGATATTGAATATGTCAAAGCCAAGAATAATGTAGTTGGGGATGCCCTATCAAGAAGACCTTAAGCATATTCTATGACAAAAATATCAGTAGATTGGAAACCACAGTTGTTGGTGGAGTACTCAAAGAACAGGTTTGAATGTGACTTGATGGATGGGAAATTACAGGATGATAGGTATAGAGTCATAAATGACATCATTTATTACAAAGGAAGGATCTATTTGGTACCTGGATCTACATTCAAAAGGAAGGTGCTCCAAGCCTTCCATGATGCACCAATAGCAGGTCATCAAGGGTTCCTTAAGACATACAGACATGTAAGAGAAAGGTTCTCTTAGAAAGGACTCAAAGGATACATTATGTGTTACATCAAGGAATGTACTACTTTCCAATAGAATAAATATGAGCACTCTTATCCAACATGACTCTTACAACCCCTTCCAACAGTAGAGAACAAATGAGAGGGTATCTCAATGGATTTCATCATACATCTTCCTAGAGCGCAATGTAAGGATTGCATATTCATAGTTGTGAATCAGCTTACCAAGTTTAGTCATTTATTTTCCATATCCATGGACTACATCGCATCACATGTAGTTGAGTTATTCTTTAGAGAGGTCTTTAGGATGCATGTCTTACCTAAGAACATTTTTAATGATAGGGACAACAAATTCATGAGTATCTTTTGGCATGAACTGTTTAGATTGTTGGGCACTGAATTAACTCCTAGCACTAGCTACCCTCTCCAAACTGATGGGCAAACCAAAATTTTCAACAAATGGATAGAGGGTTATGTAAGGAATTATGTAGCAGGACAACAGAAAGCTTGGATAAAATGGCTTTACTTGGGGGAGTATTGTTACAATACCAGCTACCGCATGTCCATCAGCATGTCCCCCTTTAAATCTTTATACAGTTATGATCCTCTTACTTTTGAGGAGATTGTATTTGGAAAAAGAAAGGATCTTATGGAAAAGGAGTGGATCCAGGTTACTTAGGACATCATCAGATAACTCAAGGACAAACTCCATAGAGCGCAAAACCAACAGAAGTTATACGTAGATAGGAAAATGGTGGAGCACACTTTTGAAGTTGGTGACCTGGTGTACTTGAGATTGCAGTCGTACAGACAAACATCTATCAATAAGAGTGGTCTAAGAAATTACAACCATGCTTATATGGTCCATATGAAGTGCAAAGAAGAATTGGATAAGTGGCATTTGAATTGAAATTACCCTTAGCGAGTAAAATCCACAATGTTTTCCCTGTGTCCTGTTTGAAAAGAGAATTGGGTCAACATGTACTAGTCAATGAGACATTGCCAACAGTTGATGAAGAAGGGCATCTACACTTAATACTAGAAGCGATCTTAGAAACTAGGGTGTTATCACTGAAACTTTGTCCGCAACATTGCATGCAAATGGTTACAGAAATACAACAATTAGTTCACCTGCAACACCAAAATGCATTTCAAAAGGCAAAAACTATATAATTGGGCAAAAATTGACATGCACAAACTCACTAAAGGAAGCGCGCACATAGTGTGCGGGCCAACGAAGCCCGTAGAGTGCACAATGTGCCATATGTGCGACTATGTACGAGAAAAGTTGCACACAACTGTGAATGGTGAATTTATGGTTCTTGTCGGCCCTCCAACCACTTATGGACCAAATCCCAACTTGATTTTACCTTCAGATCTGAGAAAAATCCGAATGGGGGTCTGGTCAAGGGCCAAAGGGTGCCCTAAAGGGCCCCTTGTTCACACTAAGAACCAGTTGAATTTTGCCTTGAAGAAATGCTATAAATGGACGCCATGGGTGCACTAAGAAACCAACATCTTCATAGTATTGTTATGCTGTCTCAATTCTCCCTTGAGAATCTACTTTTCTCCTAGGAGTATTCAACCATCATTGCGATAGGCCATTCCACTCACCTCTTGAGGGAATAGGCATTGATTTTCTTCATCATTTGCCATTTTTCTTCCATTGTAAGAATAGATCTACATTAGGGAACTCAAGAGACCTCCCAAGGAGGAAAAGGGGACTCATAAGTCCTCATTTTCTCTATGGTGTTTTGCCAACTAATATAGTTATCCATTGGTGGCATAATATTGGTCATTGGTTGATTGTTTATGGTTCTAAAAGTTTCTTATGCATTCTAGTTTCTATTTCCTTAATTTTTTTAGTTTGTTTACTTGTTTATTTCATGTGTTTGGCTTGTTTAACCCACTCACTAACCTCTGTCTTGTCTAGTAGACCCAACTAGGCATGCAAGTGCCATTGTTTTGCTCACCCAAGTGAGAAAACGGGCACAACAGATTGGCGACCATACTGGTGAAAGGTATCAAATTCCACTCTATTTGGGCTTAGAGAGCACTTCTTTTTAATACATTTGTCTTGCAGGTACCAAAATCGGCCCAGCCTTACCTATCAAAAGAAAAATTTTGAGCTGGAGGAGGATAATTTCACTCAAAAAATTTCCCCTTGACGCATATCAGTAAGTGCGCGGGTATTCCAGCCCACAGACGCGCACTCAACGCATTGTGCGCCTAAAAGGATTATGTTCTCTGCACATTGTGTGCCCAAAAGGCTTATGTTCTATGTGCACTCTGCGCCCACTGCACCTCTGTCAAAACTGTAACCCTCGCACATTTCCATAGTTTCAAAATTGTAAGGGTTTTTTTGATAATTTGAAGGCCCCTAGACTTCAAATATTTGCTTTCATGCAATTTGTAAATGCACTCCACTTTTGTGACTCCTTTCCCATATGAAAGGTTAGCTAAACATAGGCACTTAGGGGTTAAAAAGAACCAAATATTATCCTCTTTTGCTTTGGTTTCCATATGGATGGTTTGTTTGGTTTATAAGTTTAAGTTGAGATTATTGTTATCACAAATAAAACACTTACATTGGGACCATAAATTAAATTTGATCATTGAGTATGCTCTTCTCTTGCACCATAGAGCGATCTTGAGAATTAGAAAGGTGCTTAAGGGGACATTTCATCTCCCTTAACAAAAATATTTAGGAGAGGACAAAGCCCCCCTAGGGCTCCTTTTAGTTTCATTTTCAAATCATCTTAAAGTTGTAAGGGCCCATACATACCCACATGTTGCAAACTTAGAATAGTTTCTTGAAATTGCTTTCTTAGTTTACATCACTAGGGAAGTATAAAGATCAAAGTGACATACCCATACATGCCCACATGCTTGCAATCTAGGATAGTTTTTCAAATCTTTCTTAGTGTAAACAACAATAGGGAGTTTAAAGGATTGGTAAGGACCCATATGTTCACATGCTAGTTCTTTAGGGATTTTAAAATTCCGCAAGGTTGTACCAATGAAACTTAGTAAGCTAGGTAACAAAGATTTGTAAGGACCACAGGAAGTCCACGTGTTGAAAATTCACACATAACTTACTAAAATTTGGAACACTATTTTTTGCTCACACACAAAGTCACTCCTCACTCACATAATTTCCATCTTGAATTGTGGAGGTTGAAGTAGGTTTTCTCCAAAGGAATTCTGAAATGTCTCACTATTTCTTGAGAAATTATCCACGCCCACTTAATTCAAACGATATTGGTTCACACCCCCAATCTATCATCCCACCACATCTAAATTTTTTCTAAAAACTCACTAAGTTTTCCTCCACAGGAGGTGCCAAAAGAATTTTTTTAGTCTAGGTAGGATCTCGAGGGTAGGCATCCAAATAACCCCCCGTTATCTAGTTCTCACATTTTCAAACATTAGAAGTTGACAAATAGGGAACTTTAAAATCTCCAAGTCAAGTGTTCCTACAGCATAAGGCATGGAGATACCCATGAAGGGTTGAAGGCCTAGGTCTGGTTGTTCTGTGCAACCCCCCTTGAGTCACCCAACTCTTGGAAGGGATCCAGCCCGTGACCCATTTCTGAGGCCGAAAATCTAAATGTCGCACTTTGACCGAGGTACCTAGTGACCAAATTTAGGACATCTACCCAGGTGGAAATTGTGGGCTGCAATTGAACCTTGATCAGATTTTATGTGGCTATTGGGAAATATCACCAGCTCTTTCGGGATATGCACCCTCTACCCCTCATTATAATTGATTATTTCATCCTTCACTAGCTCCTCTTCCGGTGGCTTCAGACCCCATTGTTGAGTGCTCTTGTAAGGTCTAGTGCTATTTGAGAGGAAGGATGATACATCTTTTAGGACACGAGCATTTGTTTTGTTTCTTCCCCCATGTGGACAAAATCAACCTACCCACATGTGTGTTTTTTTATAGTTGATTTATGTATGATGCTCATTTGATTACATGCAATTGTGAATTATATTATCTTGTGAAGGTCCAAATTATACAAGTCTCTTGTTCATTTATTGCTCTCATCACCATTTGTACACATTCAGTTTGCTAGTCGGACATCATAGAGGACCCACAAAATCCCCGTCGTTCCAGACGCTTGCAAAATCTCCCTCTTATTCTAGCAGGAGTTCCTAGTCTTGTCGACTCACCGACTCAACCATATCACACCTCCATGAGTGCCACTATTTTGGGATCATCTTTGCTTGGTTCCACTTTACTTGGGTCCAATTCCCAACGCCATCCATCCACTAGCTCTTCTTCACAAGGAGGCGGGGGGGGGGAACTTATTCTCAAAGGAGAAGTACAACCCCGCCATATCCCTCTCAAGGGTCAGGTCCACTACCTACCCACACCATGGTTGGAGCTAATCCTCCACAAAATCCCCCCATGCCATACTTGGCATCTCTCAACATTCCTGATTTGACTAAGCTCACGAATGATCCCATTTTACATGACACCATATGGCCCAATATGCCTACCAAGTTACCTTCAGATATTCCAAAATTTCAAGGAAAACCGGGCGAAGATCCTGCCAACCATGTTATGACCTTCCACTTATGGTGCTCTTCAAATAGCATCATGGATGAAACCATCCACTTAAGGTTATTTCAAAGAACACTCATTGATCCATCGGCCAAATGGTATGTGGACGAAAAATCAAGTTCCCATATGACTTTTGAATCCTTGGCCAAAGCCTTTTTGGCCTTTTTCCAACTACCAGTTCGTCATGACACTGGTTTAGAACCGCTCTCTGAGTGCAAACAAACCTCATCTATGCATATTGTCGACCACATTCACAAATGGTGTTGGTGGCGTAGTTTATGTAAAGCAAAAACCACAAAAGAACAACGTCTCGATTGGTTTCTAAAATCACTCGTCTATATATTTGCCAAAGATGTGGCATCCACCTTCCCCCAATCCGAAGAGGAAGCCATCAGCAAGGCTCAACAGTTTGACCTCATTTATGCTCAATCAGGTTACTTATACACAGTATTACCTGATGCACCCAAACCTATACCATTTGGCCAGGACAAACCTGGAATGTCTCACGCTGCAGATGGGTTGATTGGTACCACGACACACCACAACCCATACATCTAACCACCACCTATGTACGGTGCACCGTAATATCCGCAACCATATGGAGGGCCATCTTATTACCCTCCTCCCCCTTACCAACAACCATATCATGTTGCTCCCCCCCACCCATGAGTGGACCCTTGCTGGCACCCATGATGTGCCCGACCTCTCAACCAAGTTCAGGTTCACCTTCTACCTCAGCATATAATCTGGGCACTAGTGAATGTGCTTCACCTTCCTATGTGCCCTATGGATCGTTTCCAGAAAACAACCCATATTTATCATTTCCTGGTCCCCCACAGTCGGTTTCTCCTCCACATGGACAACCACACGTTGGCATTAACTTTGTTCAGCCCTCTCCCATTCAACAGCTTCATACTTTTGAGCAGTTGAATACGGAAAATCCGGCCCATCGGTGGAATAATTCCAAGAATAAAGGAAAAAACTGAAACAATAATAATCTAGGACCAGGTGGAAATAACCCCCAACAAAACTAACCTATTGGGGGCAACCTGAATCAAGGTAACCAGAACCCCCAAAAGGACAATAACAACAAACGCCAAGGGAGGACCAACAACAACAACCTCCAGATGAACTTCCCTTGCACTCTTAGCGGTGAGCATGGACATTATACTCACCATTGCCCCGCAAATTTCTGACTTTAAATAGATGAAAGAATCCATGAACGCGCCACGTCCTCCAGCATTTCCTGCCCCTCAGAAGGCCCCACAACAGTATTTGCAACAACCACCCCTGACCGTGTTGCAAAACCCTATTCCACACCAAGGTGTGATGAGTACCCAACAGGAGGTACATCCTGCCCCACCACAAATGGGACAGTATAAAAACCTAGGGCTCACCCACCCTAGAAATCTGGTGGATCGCAATATCCTTCTCACTAATGAAGAAGAAATTCTTCTACAAACGTACAGTCATCAATAAAACGCGCCCCCTGAATATACTCCAACCACTTCGGAAGTGGCTCTAGCTACAACTGGAAAACCCTTGATGATTCCACACCCTAACACTGAACCTACCATTTGTATCCCTCACATTTCATTATGACAGAATGTCAATAACCCTCGGGATAGGGCAGCACACAATTACAATTTGGTCAATGACTTGGCGCAATCTCCTACAGCCATGTCTGTTTTGGAGGTCCTCCAAACTTGTCCAACTCATTGAAAATCCTTACTTTTCACCTTGGGGGCAATCGACCTAGTTGATACTAGACTCATCACATTTTATCTAGATAGCAGAGAACCACGTCTCCCCGCTCTAGTAGCTTTCCAGATACCAGTCAAGATTCAGAACATCACGGTTCATCAGTGTATCATTAATGAAGGCGCATCCACATGCATCATGTCCAAAACTGTATGGCAGAAACTTGGCTCCCTTCAGCTAGTACCATCCGCCATCACCTTGAGAGCCTATGATGGTCAACCATCCTCCTCTGAAGGGGTCTTCCAAAATGTCCCTGTCGAACTTGGGGGAAAAACCATCCTCATCGACATTGAGGTTATCGACGCCCTGCTCGATTACAACATATTGTTTGGATGTAGCTACATGTATGCTATGAAGGCAGTAGCCTCTTCTGTGTTTTGAATGATGATGTTCCCCCACAATGGGAAAATTGTCACCATCGACCAAATCACACATTACAAGCCTAACCATTCTGCCAACATCGATAATATCTTACCTCTTGTTTGAACTAGCTCAATTTCTTATTCACTCATTAAGATGGGCCTTGAAATTTTCAAGGACCCATCCTTGCTGGGGGCATACCATAGAGAACCACCTCTCATACACCCTCCAGCACAAGTGTGTGTCATATCTTCTAATGGAACTAACAACAGAGACACCATTCCTTCCACTGAGGTCTCTGTACACCTCGACATCCCACCATTTGAAGAAATATTACCTCAGGGCTTCCCTGAGAACCCTACTACACCACTTATCCTTGATTTCCCCCGCCACCAGGGGAAAATCCTGGTTTGGGAGACAATTCCCCAAGCCATTACTCAAAATCCCTTCTTCTACCCCCCATCGAGAGTACAAGCATTCTAGGTAGCCGCAATGCTTACCCTTCCCAACATGGTGCTCACTATCCCTATATGGTATCTACACCCACACCCGATGGTTCCTTAACCATCTCTCCCTCCTCAGCTAGAAGGAATCCCGATGCAGATTCCAATACAGGCTCTGGACACACCACCCTCACCCCCAATTTCCAGCACCACTGTCACAGATGGGGGCAGACGAAAGAAGAAAGAGCCCACAGCTCCACTTCATCCCCAAGTTAAACCTTCATGCACACTCTGCGAAAGAGAGGGACGCCCCACTAATAGATGTCCTTCTCTTCTCGAGTTATGCAATCTGATCCAACTCCCTCGAGAAATCACGCCGCTCACTGCTTCACCAAGCACATCTAGTACTACTACAATGTCCTTCACTACAGGCAGTAAAGGGCTACGAACCAAATTCACTTGTGCCATCTGTTCAGAATATGACCACTACACTCACCATTGCCAAATGCTACCTCAGTTTCACCAGACGCTAACAGAAGTACGCCAAATATTTCAGCAAGAGCCCTCTCCGCCACCACTTTTTGGTACTCACGTCACCAACGTCCATTATGTCTCTTCCTCGGTCCCTAAATGGATGAGATGCCCTTGTGCCCTCTGTGACTCACTAGCTCACTTCACATACTGATGTCCTTTGATTGTGGCATACTGAGGTCGTCATTCAACCCCTATTCAACAACATCAGACCACCTCACCACTAGTCTTGCCCTCTCTAGATAATGTTAACATCACCTCCCCTAACATGAGTCACTTCCCACTCCTCCACGGATCATAGATATAGTATCTGGGGATATTCCCCCAAATCCTCCCAATTCTCTGGTTCATTTCCCACAAGAAATCTTACCCCCTACCACAATTTGTCACCCATAGTGTCTGGACATTTCGTTTATGTCAAGCAAGCCATCGCACCTTGTTTGTGTTATCCGCTCTACATCTTCGCCACTTTAGGACAATCACACTGTGATAGTCACCCATGTCACCTCCCTGGATCCCCTATATTCTCGCATTTTCCACTGCAACGAGGATATCCTGGAGGAACTCACTACCTCGGATTTCCCATGGAATGCACTCCATCACCGAGCGCTTTTTCTCTCACAGGAAGCCTTTAACCCTTTTATCCAAGCCTCCGTATGTGCAATCAAAACCAAGGATTTTATTCCTTCAGGGCATATAGACTCATTCAACAATCCTATCCCTACCCCAAATGATTTTGAGGAAGGCAACATGGCCAATATCTCCCCCACCATAAAAATCGACATTTCCATCAAACTGGGAATCATAGAAGAAATCACCATTGGCACAACATGCTCCCCTAAAGAACTCACAGCTTACAAAGATCCCTTTCAAGAATACCGGGATATTTTTTCCTGGTCATATATGAAGATGCCCCACCTCGATCCTTCTATAGTCAAACATCACATCGATACATGGCCAGATGTCGCCCCATTCCGTTAAAAACAATGTCCACTGCACCCATCCAAAGTTGCGGCTATCAAAGCCGAAATCGAAAAATTATGTGTTGCTAGGTTCATTTACCCCATTGTGTATACCTCGTGGATTTCCAACCCCTTCCCTGTTAACAAAAAACAGGGCACTATTCGCGTCTGCATCGACTTTCGTGATCTCAACCATGCTTGTCCCAAAGACAACTTTCCAACCCCTTTCATCGACCAAATTATCGATGATTGTGTCGGCCATGAGGCATTTACCTTCATGGTTGGGTTCATCGGCTACAATCAAATCCAAATCCATCCAGTAGATCAGTATAAAACTAATTTTACTACCCCATGGGGTAATTTTGCTTATCATGTCATGCCTTTTGGACTAAAAAACACAGGTGCTATGTTTCAATGGGCCATGACTTATGTTTTCCATGATCTTTCTCGCATCATTCTCGCTTACTTGGATGACCTCACTGCTCGATCCAAGAAACGAACTCAGCATTTAGACAACTTACGCATTGTTTATCAATGATGTCACCATATAATATCTGCTTGAACCCCCTCAAGTGTGTATTTTGCGTCACTGTCGGACGTCTTCTTGGGTTCATTGTCTCCCAACACGACATCACAATGGACCCCCTCAAGGTCCAAGCTATCACAAAAATTCCACCACCTTGAAATTTATGCCAACTGTAGAGCCTAAAGGGAAAAGCTAACTTTTTACGTTGCTTTGTCCCAGATTATGCCACTCACGCACATGGTTTCCTCCTCCTACTACGTCATGATATCCCATTTCAATGGGATGAGCATGATCAAACCGCTTTTGATGAAAAAACAACTTTATTGAATGCCCCTTTGATTAGTCCCCCAGACTATGATCATGATTACATCCTCTACTTATTAGCCTCAGTCGTCTCAGTAGTAGGATTCCTCGTCCAACTAGGGGATGATGGGCGAGAACATGTCATTTACTACATCAGTAAAAATCTTTCAGGACCACCCCTGAAATACAATCATGATGAGAAACTAGCCCTCACAGTTGTCCTTGTAGTTCAGAAACTGTGCCACTATATCCTGCTTCACACTACCAAAGTCATAGAAAATTCTATCCTTGTGTAGTACTTGCTTAGTCGACGACATATTAATGGAAAATTTTCCCAATGGATCGTCATCTTCAGGAATACGACCTAGAGTTCTCAACTCCAAAAAGCAAGAAATCACTTGTTCTCGTTGAACTCATCATGACGTTTCCCTCAGACGTTAAAGCTTCACCTATCAACATGAATTTCCCAACGAACACCTCTTCTTCATCCCCTCGGATGACCCCTGTTATGGAGACCTTATCATCTACCTTCGGACACAAAATTTTGGGTCTCACCTCTCTCAAGATGATCTTCAGTGCATTCGCCCCTTGATATCTCCTTATCGGTGACATCTTATACCGACGTGGGGTCGACACCATCCTCCTTCGAAGTCTGACCATCGACGAAGCCGACAGAGTCTTGAACGATTGCCATAGTGGTGCTTGCAGTGGCCACCTCTCAGGTATGTCCACCACCCAAAAAATCATTCGAGCAGTATACGTCTAGCCCGCGTTGTTTCATGATTGCATCCACGCTATCAAGAGATGCGACAAATTCCAACTCTATGCAAACAAAGCACGAGCGCCACCCGCTCTTCTACATCCAGTCATCACCATTGACCCCTTCTACAAATGGGGCATAGAATTCATGACTCGCAATCCTCCATCCAGTTATGGACACAAGTACATCATTGTGGCAGTAGATTAATTTACCAAATGGGTCGAAGCCATGCCTGCCTTCAACAATACCACTGACACAACAATGCATATTTTCTTCAACCACATCATTACCCATTTCGGAATTCCACTACAGTTAGTATCTGATCACGATAAACTCTTTGAGAATTTGATCCTCGCATAACTCTCCTCAAATTTAGGCTTCTCCCATGAGTTCCCCTCCCCATACTACCCTCAATTCAATGGACATGTCGAGGTTGTCAACAAAGTCCTCAAAACCATGCTACAATGTATCGTCAACAAACATAAGACCAACTGCCATCATATGTTGTTTTCAACATTATGGGCTTATCGCACGGCAGTCAAAACTACCACCAGTTTTACACTGTTTCATCTCGTCCATGGGATCGAAGCCACCCTCCCCATCAAGTGAAAAATTACCACGTTATGCACCACTATCGAGCTATTACCTGACACGGCTCCAATGGAGAAGCACTTGCTGACCCTAGAGTCGTTGGATGAAGATCGTCGGTCTTTATTACAGAAAAACGAGGCAGCTAAAAAATAGTCCAAATCCACCTTTGACCACCATGTCAACCTTCATTCATTTAATGAAGTATATCTCGTCCTAGCCTACAACATCGCCCATGATACTCTTGGTCATGGGAAATTTGAATCATTATGGCATGGCCCCTACATTGTCCAACACTGCCTCACTAAAGGCGCATACATCCTGGCCTCTCTAGAAGGCTATCCTTTCAAAGAACACGTGAACGGGTTGTACTTAAAGAAGTTTTACGCCTGAGCATAGCCATTCTAAACTAGGCTTTTTCTTTGTACACATTTGTGGAGTTTTTAGTCTTCTTTTTTCACCTCCACTCCTCATGTCTGATCTACCATCCGTGTTATTGACAGAGGAATCCTTCATCGGCCTACCACATCGATTATGCTGACGGTGCTAGCCACTGGACACAGAATCTCGCTTTGGCTGCTTGGGCCCTCTATACCCCCTCACATGAACGACTCCACTCCAGCGGCATATCTTTGGGCTCAACCACCAACAACCAAGTAGAGTATGTCGTCATCATTGGTCTCCTCGTCGAGGCCAGTCACCGCCACATTCGTCACCTTAGAGTTTTATTAGATTCCCAGCTTGTTGTCCTGCAACTCAATAATGTATATCATGTCTCCAATCCTTACCTGTTTCGCAAATACCTGCAAGTTAGGCTCTTATCTCGAAACATTGATTCAATTACATTTACACATATTCCACGACAATTTAATCAAATAGCAGATAATATGGCTAACCTAGTGTTAGATTAGCATTTATCACAACACGTCATACCATATACATAAACATCATACATCGATCACAGCATATAGATTAGACATCATAAGCCATCAAAAACATAAACACATGTAGGCATAAAAAAGAGCCAAAATATATGTATCCATATATATATATATCCTTCGACGTGTCATAAATGTTTACAAAGTACAAAATATACATCGCTCGTAGGCCAGTGAGTCCCCTCACCCCTATAGGTACAAAATGGGTAACCCCTTCCCTATACAAAATGGGTATCAACTACCCTGTACAAAATGGGCTCGTAAGCCTATATAAATACAAAACAATTGACACTCATGGTGCCCCCAGAGCCCCCCCCCCCCCCCAGGTCCTCTGTCAGCTGGAGGTGCCCCACTAGTTGGGGGTCCTCTAGGTCTAGGGGGCAGTCGACCATTCATCATTTCCCCCACTACAGTTTCCCGGTGGATGAAGGTCTGCCACTCTGTCGGTACACCCACACATTGCTCTAGGACCCTCTCATTCTGGATGTGGGCCCACATGCCCTTCGACACACCCTGAAACACCTCCTTGAACCAGCGACAAAGGTCCTCCCTCCCCTCTTCGGCCTCTACCCGCGGCTCATGCATTGGTCCAGCACCAGCATCATCAAATATTCACCTCTGGCCTGCCCTCAGCTCATGTGTTGGACCAGCACCATCATCATCTCTCCTGTGTCGCGACAGTCGTACTGGCCCCTGGTGCGCTGACTCCCCAACCATCTCAGCCTCACGACCCCACATCTACAAACACAAAAACCAAAGGTAGATTCAACATATATATATACATAATCATATGCTACACTATCAAAATCATAAAATGTAAATACACAAACATACCTTGCTGGTCCTAGACCTCTCAAGGAGGCAGCTCCATGTCTAGGTCGTGACGGTAGTCCATCCCACTGTATGGATACCGTAGTATCACCTATGGCATATGACACCACACACATGCCACAGTGGTCGTAAAATAGTGTCCACCCTCTCCCCCCGTGACGCGCCAGCACCTGGGCCCATCGCATCAATCGGGGCTCCTGTAGCCTTGAAGGCACCAACAAAATCCTCGGACATAACAAGGGCACCCTCTCCAGAAACCATGCCACCAGGATAGACCTAAATGCAAACTCACCAGAGTCGGTAGTCCAACACCGGTGAATCTTCCCCATCATCCTGGAGTGCAGCATCTACCCCTAGGAAAAAAAGTCCCCATCTAGGACCCTCTCCACAATCCTCAGCTGACATCCCGAGATCCGCTGAGTCGCTAAGGATCCATAGATAATCACCACCATGGTTGCGATGCACTGAGGCAAGAGCTCATCCATCACCTCGATACGGACAACCGAACGCGACATCGGGTTCAGGCTCGAGCAATAGCGTTGTGCCAAGTCTATCAATCTCACATCCCCGGGCAATTGGGGGTCAGCAGGCAGGGCCATCCCCCGGAAGAGGATCCCCATCAAAAAGTATACATCTTCCACAATTGAGAGTGTCAGCTATTATTCTCTTACAATGAAGCAGTGCAGATCAACGCTCCACATGGATATTAGATACTGAATCAAGAACTCTTGCAACCGTATCAAAGGGCACTTGAAGAACTT
The DNA here is from genome assembly GCA_000966675.3 of Picea glauca. Classification (NCBI taxonomy): domain Eukaryota; kingdom Viridiplantae; phylum Streptophyta; class Pinopsida; order Pinales; family Pinaceae; genus Picea; species Picea glauca. The sequence continues at coordinate 639,249 of JZKD02S2235000.1, forward strand.
GAGCAACCCAAAGGCTACCAAGTGTCTCTGAACGCCTGGCTGCTCTCTCGCCGCCTCTCGGAGGCACTCCCAATCTCGCCCCATCTCATGGACTGGCATAATGACTCTCCTATCACAAGATGATCACCTGCATCCACATAAAAACACTTGGTCAACCCTCATAATTCATCAAAAATATCAAAAAATTCAAAAGTTCAACCACCATTAGCTTCGCCTCCAGTGTGTGGCTTTCACACCCACAGGTGCGCACATATGTGCACCTATCCTATGCACAGTTGCGCATTAATGCACAATTATCGGATAAACAGGTGTGCATCCATGCGCAGCTATCACGCCAACAGGTGCGCACACATGCGCACTTGTTCTCTACACAGTTGTGCACTGATGCACAGTTGTCTCAGAAACAGCTACGCATAGTGCGCAACTATAATTCTAACAGGCGTGCATCTCATGCACACCTATTTTCCCTCCCACACACCCCTATGCGCAATTGTGTTAAGCACATCCGCACATTATCCGCGGGAGATAGAATTATACCCGTGCATCTGAGTGCGGGTATCCTTCCTTCTCCCGTGCAATAGAGGGTCCACCCCTAAACCTACCCTTGTACAACCATTTGTATGACCCCTAACTCAACCCTAGAAAATTCATACTGTGAAGGAGGATGGGACCACTAACCTGACTCTTGCACCTCCCGGATCGGTCGAATCGAGTTGTCGTAATCTCCAAAACTCCTCAAAATGCTCTCATCAACTCACTATAGCAGCGGGTACAAATGAGGTGGCACTATGGGCCCACCAGCCATATATAGTCCCTTTTTCCAAAATTCCACACTCAGTTATAGGAGCCCAGAGCGTTTGTTTCCTGATCCATCTTCAGCCACGGGATCATGGTCCCACCATCTACATAGTCATGTTCCCCGGGTCACCATCTGAACTCGGCCCCAGGGGAGCATTTTTCTCATGTTATGTCCAGGTACGCATGCTCATGTTCAAAAATTATCAAATAGTTGTTATATGTTCTTTATCATCAGATATTGTTCACGTCGGGTATTTAGTTTTACATGTGTGCAGATACTTGGTCATCACTAGCAACACAACCCCTTCAGGTATATGTTCGACACTTGCATGTAAACATTCCCTCTGAATATAAATTGCATCTCCCAGTCACACCCTCCGACGTTTACCTTTAGGGTCCTTACATCTGGCTCTACAGTACTGTCACCTCTGCTACACCTTTGTACTATCACCCGGTAGCATTCTCCCCCACATAATTTGTCCAATTCATAGTTCCCCTGGACAATTTGACACTCATGTTATTTTCACCCCCTAGGGATGGGAGTCTCGATAGTATTATGCACTTCCAAGAATAAGCCACATATTTCTTCTCATCATCTTGCTAGATTTCCCAATGGACTCCCAGGCTCTCTCATCTCGGTTCTATTTTGACTACACCTTCGCAGTATCATTAACCCTCCATTTCATCCACAATCAGTTTTCCCATCTGCAAATTTCCCTCCATTCATTTACCTCATACAAAAACACACCCATGGGGCCCCCAACCCTCCACTGATTCTCTTCGCAACTTGTGCCCTCACAGGCCAAGACATCTCGCACTAGGGCACACGTTTATGTATCTGTACACTCATCCCAAATTATTCTTTATTTACTTGGTAATTGTAAAAAAGCCTTTGTTTCCAACACTTACTTAGCTTTTTGTTGTCACCCTTGATGACCTTCTTCTCCCGCCAACGCAACCTATGTCGCCCTTAGTTGGGGCATCCACTCTCCTTTTCTCATTTTGACATCGATCATAAACCCCGAGTATCCCAAAGCCCATCTACCCCTGATCTCTAATTTTTTCCACTTGGTCAAGCCTCTGGCACAATTTAACCCCATATCTAGTCATCCCTTTGACACTAGATACAGTTTTGCGGTTGTTGCCAATCATCCTTCAAACATACCCCCAACCAAGGGCAGTCTTGAGTCTCACCGCATCTTGACTTCGTTCATGTTCCCTATCAGTTATTGATCTTATTTCAATGGATTTCACGGATCCCTTTGCTTCTTGGAGTCGTCTCTCCCTTTATGTCGACATCAACACAGTTTTCAGAAGGGTGATGGTATCGTGACTCTCATTACCTTTACAATGAGGACTCTCAGACAACACAAAGAGAATCATCATTGCTCTTTGATTCCATTGACCCCCATAACATTCGAATTCAACAAAATCTCATGTTACGGTGGGTCTTACTATGCGACTATTACAGTTGTTTCATACTAGCCAAAGACCTCTGAATTTGTTAGGCCATCAATGCCTATGAGTCATCGACACTTCTTACATGCATCCTTGCCTCTTTTCAGAGTATGTTCACCATTCAGAATAGTCATTTGTCATTATCAAACCAACCCGGAGGGTGCTGCAGTTATCTACATCACCATACAACTTCAGTTATTGTCTTACATTTTGAGTTACATGAAACGAGCATGGGGCATGCCCACCTCGTATATATACAGATTTTCTTTTTTCTCCCTAGAGAAATATTTGGGTCCTACAATTTCCCCTCTCCCTTCGACGGATCACTCTTACAGTTCCTCTCAACACTCGTCATTGCAATGGCATGCTCAGTAGAAGAATCATTGATGTATTTTGGCTATACGTATGCTCCTAACCTCACACATCAGGGGGCATATGTTATCACTAAAAATTTGTTCGCAACATTGCATGCAAATGGTAACATAAATACAACAATTGGTTCACCTGCAGCACCAAAATGCATTTCAAAAGGAAAAAACTATACAATTGGGCAAAAATTGACATGCGCAAACTCACTAAAGGAAGCGCGTGCATAGTGTGCGGGCCAACGAAGCCCGTAGCGCGCACAATGCGCCATATGCGTGATTGTGTACGAGAAAAGGCGCGCACTCCTCTGAACGACACATTTATGGTTCTTGTCAGCCCCCCAACCACTTATGGACCATCTCCCAACTTGATTTGACCTTCAGATCTGAGCAAAATCCGAATGGGGGGCTGGTCAAGGACCAAAGAGTGCCCTAAAGGGCCCCTTGTTCACACTAAGAACCAATTGAATTTTGCCTTGAATAAATGCTATAAATGGACGCCATGGGTGCACTAAAAAACTAAGATCTTCATAGTATTATTATGTTGCCTCAATTCTCCCTTGAGAATCCTCTTTTCTCCTAGGAGTATTCAAGCATCATTGCAATAGGCCATTCCACTCACCTCTTGAGGGAATAGGCATTGATTTTCTTCATCATTTGTCATTTTTCTTCCATTGTAAGAAGAGCTCTCCATTAGGGAACTCAAGAGCCCTCCCAAGGAGGAAGAGGGGACTCATAAGTCCTCATTTTTCTCTACGATGTTTTTCCAACTAATATATTTATCCATTCGTGGCATAATCTTGGTCATTGGTTGATTGTTTACGGTTCTAAAAGTTTCTTATGCATTCTAGTTTCTATTTTTTTAGTTGTTTTAGTTTGTTTACTTGTTTATTTCATGTGTTTGGCTTGTTTAATCCACTCACTAACCTCTGTCTTGTCTAGTAGGCCCAACTAGGCATGCAAGTGCCATTGTTTTGATAACCCAAGTGAAAAAATGGGCACAACACAAGGTGAAACAACTAAGGAGCAGAGCAATTAAAGAATATTTGGTTAGATGGAAAGATTTTCCCATAGAAGATGTTACTTGGGAAAGTGAACGAATATTGCAAGAAACTGGTTTGGATTTCTTGAGGGCGAGCAATTTCCAGTAGGGGAGACTGTAATATCCTCTTCTCATTGACACAAGAGCTCAAGGACATAGTAGTCTAGCTACCCCTCTAGACTATATTCCAAGGAAAATAAGGGGAAGGAAAGTACAATTTTTCACTAAGAGATCTAAATTTATATTATTAAAGTGACATTGGTAAAAGGCTAAGGAAGGATTAAGTGACTAAAAGGAAAATTAAATTAAAAAACCTTAGCAAGTGGGAAAAAGAAACTCAATGACAAATTAGAAAAGGAGGTATAAAAGAAAGAGGAGGTTGCACCTCTCATGATCCAATTATCATTATTCACTTTCACTTTGCACTCTTGAGCTAGATAGCTTACGTTTTGAGGGTTTTGAGTGAACAAACCCTAGAAACCAGCACAGAGGTGAAAGATTCCTCTATTACTGGTTCAAGCTTGGCCAAGGAGGTGAAAGATCCCTCCCTCACCATTCTAATCAATTCACAGGTATTCAACATGCAATATCTGGAGTTTGATGTACATATCTGAGGGTTTTCTAGCAGTAGGGCGCACCATTGGAAGAGAAGAAGCTCGATTTTCTTGGAGGAGACTTGATCTGCATTTCTCCACTATTGGAGACCTATTGCTAGGGTCATAGTGCCCTTTTGCAGCTTTTACACCAAGGGTTTTTCTCTTAGATGATTTTATTTGGCTTGGGATGAATTTTTTAAGGAGGGCGCAACTCCCATTAAGGATACCCTTAGATCTGAAGGAAACCTATATCTTCTTTATTGTACCAGATCTACATAACTATGTATGAGGATATCTTCTAATATTAAATAAAGGTCAGTTCTTAAGCTTATTGTCTTGTTTATTTCTTTATTTCCTTGCACAGTGTTTCAATCTTCTTATTATGTCTTCAATGCAATAAAAATACAAGCAAAACTCTTCAACACACCTTTCTGTAATCACGACCTGCAAAAATCAAACAACAATAAACCCTAGTTCCTGACCGAAATTGCTAAGGAACATTACACGCTTGATCTCCTCATTTTCTCGTAGAGAGTGACAATATACTGGCCCATTTGGTAGCAGTGCATCAGGAGTCGGATCAATGGGATGCTTGACCTAATAGTGCAGAGGTACTCAAGTAGGTGATGAGAATATATCTTTGTATTCTTCCACAACCTTATCCACTTGCTTCTGCTACGTGGAGAGGTCGGCCATGTATGTGGTTGCAACCTTTCACTCACTCTGAAAGAGAATCACAAATAATACAAAATTTTCGGTCTGAGAAATGACCTTCCTGCATTGCTTGGTAGAGATCAAGGAAATAACACTAGGTGGGACTACCTCAGGTATCCTGTACAATTTCTTGTTCAAAGTAATAATAACACTACGAGGCCTAGACTCATATATAACATGACGTTTCCATAAATAAGGTTGGTCCAAAATAACATCACAAACTTTAAGGGGAGCAACATCACACAATACCTCATCTTTCAATGGAATTATGTTGTATGACAAGCGACACTGTTGGCTGACCCGAATATCACTTCCTTCACGGAGCCATCCGATGGTGTAGGGATGTGGGTGCGGCGTTGTCGGTAGGGCTAGTTTCTTGATGACCTCTGCTGAGATGAGGTTCTTCTGGATACCACTATTAACGATGAAGTGTAGTGGAGTGTCTTTTACCCACATATGTGAATGAAAGATGCGCTCGCCTTCCTCTTTCTCATTAGGTTCATCGGTTCGGATCTTGGTGGTAGCAATGAGGCATTGGGTTTTGCGTCAATGATCTGTCTCCCCTTCTCTAGTGCCGACTCAGATTCGAAACCCACTTTTGATTTAGAGGCTTTTACTTTAGCCACTAATGACTGCTTTGAGCGACAATCAACAGTGTTAAGTCAGGGGCTCTTATGGAAGCCGCACCACTTCCCAGGATCTTTCTTCGTCTTCCCATTGCCCTTCTTTGCTTGTGGCTTGGATTGGTTGTCATGAGGTTGCCCATATTTTCTCTATAATTTTTTCTATGGGTTAGGGATGCCCTTTCCCTATATCTGTTGTGAGGGGTTCCCAGACCCAAACTGTCACGTATTTTGCTTAATATTTTTCTAGATTTTGACAACATATCGATAGGTCACGCCCAAGGATGAGATGTCTAAAAACTTCATTTCTGTATGGATGTATCTATGTAGACCGTCGCGGTACTTGAGCACTAGATGTGACTCAGAATCTTTGATACCCATCTTGGCATGCAAGGTATGGAAGAAATTTGTGAAATCTATGACTGTTTGGTCTCTTTCCTACTGCAGTGTGGTCCATCTTGTATACAAATCATCATAACTTCCAACAAGGTATTATTGTTCCCTAATAAAATCCCTGAAGGAATCCCAAGTGGGTGCAATTTCAAATAATTTGGATCCTTCTATTTCATTTTTCTCATTGAAAGTCTCCTACCAATCTTTGACATGGGGGACATCCTTGAGGAGCGCAAATTTAATATTTTATCTATAAGAAAAGTTGTGGACAGAAAAATACCCTTCTAGAAGGTGACGCAGAGCACCACCTCAGCACTGTCTGCTGACCTCCCGGTCTACGAATCTTAAAATCCTATGAGCCAAAGTGGCTCCTTGGTCCACATTGGAACCTTCAACACATATAAACTACATGTCTCCTTTTACAACCCGGCCTATGTGACCAAACACTAGGCGCAAGCTCCTCCCACGTGACCACCAGCAGTGACCACACGCCTTACCAAAAGGCGTTTTTCACTTTGCGATTTCGAGACTTCTATTGTGAGTCGCCTCGACTCCTCCAATTCCCGAACTTCAAAATACAATTTAACGACCCCTAGCTCCTCCCTTTTATTCTTCGTTGATGTGACCTCCGACTGCGACCTGGGCTCTAGCTCCCAAGCGTTTTAGGACATCGTGTATCAAGAAATTGCGAAATAGTTCTCTCCCCTTCTCCCGAAATGCGAACTCGCGATGACCGCTATGCCATATCGACGGTCCTCATCCCCTGTGATCTGGCACTCTGAATTCTTCCTTCGTGAATTAGAATTTTGCGTTTTGCGAGTCTAGAAGTGGACTTCCCTCTTCCTTCCAACTCCCGACTTCCCGATATTTCAAAGTGCCAAATCAACTGCTCTCACTCCTCCAGATCTGATGACTACTATCTCTCATGAGTTTGATTCCACGAGGTGACTTCAAACCTCGTCTTTCCTCTAAACTTCTCCAAGTCTCTATCCCTCCTGAGCTTTCTCCTCGTTGCAAACTCAAGGATTCTAATTAATCCTGCACGCACTCCTTGCGGCTTCCACAATAACCTTTGGTTATTCAAACACTCCAACTTTGCGCACTCCTTGCGGCAGAAGTTCTTCAACCACTCACTTGGGTTGGAAAAGTATAAGACTCTCCTCAGCCTGTGCACACCTTGCACAACTCTGTGTTATACTTGCACTTCTACTGGCATAATTTAACGCTATCTCTCATGAGCTTTTCTGAGGTAAAACTCAAAACTCATCGACGCACTCCTTGCGGACTTTCACTGCACTCCTTGCAGGAATTCTCAGGAAGAGAAACAATTGAAACTCATACTCTCCTCACAAACTTCATACATTCAACATGAAATCACATACATATGGCATTGAAACAAATGCATAAGAGAGAACATAAACAGGTTGTAAACATACCATTCAATAGATACACACAGCAACCATAATACACCAGACAATTGGATCAAAGCATTCTTATATTAATTCAAGTGCTTTTGTACATGGTCTCAATGACAACAACTATCTGCTCATACAACTTCTAAAATCAATGTTCTTCTCTGGTCTTCTATGCTCTCTTTTCTCTATCGCTCCTACAATGAGAATGACTTTACATCTACAAGGGAGTCTTCTTGAGTGTTCCCTCCTACAACCTTAATCTATCTTATCGAAATTAAAGACTACCATCTACTTTACATTTATTACAATAAATGTCCACAACCGACAGATGAGAGCGAACGCTCAAGATCTGTATTACAATCCCCAAAACATTAAAAGAAATTACATCCTTCCATCTATTACATTAATGTGTTTTTCTTTTGAAATCCAAAAATATCTTCAAAATGCACGCGAGAATATCCAGTTGTCTTCCACTCGCGCTTGCTAGCGATGCTCCTACATCATACTCCTCTGGCTGAAAAATTCATGGACTCCTGTCCATTAGCTCCTGCACTGACTGTCCGTGTTTCTGCATATCTGCTTCACTTTTCCAACTGGCATCTTCAATTGGGTGTCCCTTCCACTTTACCAAATATTCAAAATATGTCTTCTTTCGGGTCTTCGTACCAATTCTCTAATCAATGATCTTTTCCATCTGTGGATTTTCAGCTACAGGCATCTGTTTGACCCAATGAATTTCCTTTTGATTATCTACTCCTCTCGCTTCATCTACTCTGTAAGGATACAGATCTGCTACGTTGAATATGGGTGATATGCCCACATCATCTGGCAATTCTATCTCATAAGCATTTTCCTCAAACTTCCGTAAAATCTTACATGGCCCTATCTTCTTCATCTTCAGCTTATTATATGTTCCCCTTGTGAACCTTTCTTTTCTAAGATGTGCCAAAACTAAATCTCCCACTTCGAATTGAAGCTCTCTCCTGTGTTGATCTGCTCTACGCTTGTATTCCTGGTTGGAACTCTACAACCGCTCTTTAATCTTACTGTGGAGCTCTTGCATCTATGTTGAGAAATCTTCCGCTCCAACACTCCTGAACTCATTCTCCTCTAAGTTTCTCAACCCAGACACTCCTCTTGGTTGCATTCCATCCATTATCTAAAATGGGCTCTATCCTGTGCTCCTATTAGGTAAGTCATTATATGCAAATTCCACTTGTGGCAGAATCTGGTCCCACTGACTATTATGTTCAGTTACTAAACTCCTCAATAAGTCCCCCAAACTTTGATTTACTACCTTAGTCTGTCCATCCATCTCAGGGTGATATGTTGAGCTAAAGGATAAATTCATCCCCAACTTCTTCCGTAGTGTCCTCCAGAAATGACCAACAAATTTGGTATCTCTATCTAAAACAATACTCTTGGGTAAACCATGAAGTCAAACAACTTCTTTGAAAAACATATTTGCAATGTGTGTTGCATCATTAGTTTTCTGACATGGGATGAAATGTGCCATTTTGGAAAATCTATTGACTACCACGAATATGGAATCATACCCTCTCTGTGTCCTTGGCAGTCCTAACACAAAATCCATGCTTATCGTGTCCCACGACCTCTCTGGTATTGGCAATGGTTGATACAACCCAGTATTTTGTCTTTTACCCTTTGCATGCTGCCATATTCTACATCCGTTGACAAATTTCCGCACATCTGTCCTCATTCTTGGCCAATAATACAAACTGTTCAGTTGCGCAAATGTTTTTTCATGGCCGAAATGTCCAACCTATCCCCCACTATGCTTTTCCTTCAAAAGGTTTTCTCTCATAGAACTCTTCGGGGTACACAACTGATTTCCTTTGAATAGTAGTCCATCCTGAATTAAATACTCAATCCATTGGCTTTTGTCTCTTACAACAAGGTTCTCACATGCTTCGTAAGCGTCCTTGAAATTTGAATCATCTCTGTACATTTCCTTAAGGCTATCAAAACCTAAGGTCTTCACTCGAAACTCCTGTAGAATCAAACATTTCCTTCTCAACGCATCAACAACCTTGTTAGCATTTCCAGAAATGTGCTTTATAACAAAAGTAAAGTTCTGCATGAACTCAACCCATTTCTCATGTTTCAGGTTCAGTTTCTCCTGTCTGGTTATAAACTGTAAGTCTTGATTATCGCTATACAAAACAAACTCTTTTGGAACTAGGTAGTGCCTCCATTTCTTCAGCGCCTATATGATTGCATAAAACTCTTTATCATAAGTGGAGTAATTTGTTCTGGACTCATTTAGCTTCTCACTGAAATGTTCAACTGGTCTATTGTCCTGACTCAAGACTGCTCCAATCGCAAATCCACTTGTGTCACATCTCACTTGAAATGTCTTGTTGAAATCTGGCAGAACCAGAATTGGCTGTCTAGTTATCTTTTCTTTTAATAACTTGAAAAAAAATTATGCTTCCTCTGTCCAATGAAAAGATTTATGTCTTTTCTAGACTATGTCCATCATCGGTGCACAAATCCCACTAAAATTTCTGATGAACTTCCTGTAAAAACTGGCTAGTCCATGGAAGCTTCTGACTACAAAGATATTCCTTAGCGATGACCATTCTTTGATTGCTTTTACCTTCTCTGGATCCATATTCAACTCATTCAAAGAGATCACAAAACCCAAATAAATGAGCTATGTCTTCATGAAAGACGATTTCTTCAAATTTATCAGCAACTTCTCTTGCTGCAACCTCCTCATCACTAGAGTTAAATGTCTCAAATGTTCTTCTTCGGTCTTACCGAAGATCAGTATATCATCAAAATACACAATTACAAACTTCCCAATGAAATCTTTCAAGACTTCGTTCATCAATCTCATCAAAGTACTTGGTGGATTCGTCAAGACAAATTACATAACAAGCCATTCATATAGCCCTTCATTCATCTTGAATGTTGTCTTCCATTCATCACCTTCCCTCATCTGAATCTAGTGATATCTGCTTTTCAAATCAATTTTTGAAAAACAATTTGCTCCACTCAAGCAATCCATCAAGTCATCCATCCTGGGTAAATGAAATCTATACCTGATGGTGATTTTGTTTATATCCCTCGAGTTTATACACATTCTCCATCCACCATCCTTCTTCGAACTTAACATTGTTGGTATAGCACATGGACTCAAGATTTCTCAAATCAACCCTTTGCCCATCAAATCCTGGACTCGCTTCTTAACCTCTTCATTCTCCTGCGGCGTCAATCTATATGTTGCTTTGTTCGGCAAACTCACTCCAGGTATAAGGTCAATGTGATGGCTTATACTTCTGATGGGCGTCAACGAACAAGGCAAATCGCCCACCACTATATCAGCGAAATTCTCTAGCAGTTCCTGAATTTCCTCAAGTAGATCATCTATCAAGGTACTGGTCAATATGACTCTAGGTTTTCTCACCACAGCAAACTGCATTTCTTGATCTTTATTGACTTCTTCAAGAAGTTCCTTCCCACTCATGAGAAGTATAGTATTGCTTGCTTCTGCTTTCTCCTTCTTGTCTTCAATTGGTAGCAACATATGCATTCTACCATTCTTTTCCAAGGTGTAAGTATTGTTTCTTCCATCATGAATAACATTTATGTCATATTTCCAAGGCCTCCCCAACAAAAGATGACCGACACCCATGGGAATTACATCACATAAAATCTCATCTCTATATCCCCCTATCTTAAATTCAACTAAACATTGTTTAGTGACTGTTACCTGATGTCCTTTTTGCAACCACGAAACTTTATACGGGCTTGGATGTGAAATTGTCTCCAATTCCAGCTTCTCCACCATCTCTGTGGATACTGTATTATCCGTGCTTCCACTGTCAACAATCACCTTGCATACCCTATCCTTGGTCTTGTAAGCAATTGTAAACAAATTGTTCCTCTGGAGTGGATTTTCCACTTCCTTCTCTCGCTTCAAGAGAATTTTCCTCATCATTAAGGATCTTCCACCTTCTGCATCTTTTGCCTCAACATTTCGCCTCTACACTTCTGAAATGTGAGCTTCGCCTCCTCCATCCATTTTTCTATCAGGACATTCCCAAGATTTTTGTCCTATCTTTCCATAGACAAAACACTTTACTTCACCTCCTATGCCTCTTCCTCTTCCTCTTGCTCGAGGAAAGGTGTTCCTATCGGCATATTGTCTTCCTTGTGAACTTCCTCCCCTTTTTAGGTGGTTATGAGGTTTCTTTTCTTCATCCTTGGGCTTATGTACTCTGTCCTGGGCAATTGCTTTGCCTATGCTTTGACTTCTATCACTACCCCTTTGACCTTGCTTCCGGGCCAATTTCTCCTCTGCCTTCAAAGCAACCTGATAAGCATCTTCCACATTTCTGATTGTCACCATGATCATCTCGTCCTGGATCTCATATCTCGGGCCATTCATATATCTGGTGACCTTTTCATCATCACTCTCACGATGACCAGCTCTGATGTTTAATCTATAAAACTCTCTGTATACTCCTTCACTGTCATCCCTTTTTGTCTCAAATTCTGCATTCTCCGAAACAGATTAATTTGATAATCTCTAGGTATGAATTTGGCTTTCATCTTTGCTACCATTATGTCCTAGCTTTTAATTCTTTGTTTTCCTTTGCAACGCTTGTCAGCCTGTAGTTCATCCCACCACAGTGTTGCATGTCCTTTCAGTTTAGTGACAACATGCTTAACCTTCTTATCTTCTTTGATATCTTCATAATCAAAGTATTTATCTAGAGCTCTAAACCAATCTAGCAGCTCCTCAACGTCCAAGTTGCCTTCATACATCGGGATGTCCAACTTTGCTCTGGCACCTATTCTTGCAACAACTTTAAATAGATGTTCCTCTGCAGCATCTTCAGCTACAGCTTCTTTGGCTCCTTCTTCATTCTTTCTTTCAGCCTCACTGATATCTCAAGTATCAGGTGTTCGTCTCTGTGTTGTCTCCATAGCATCTAATCGAGCACGAAATTCTCTCATTTCCCTCTCCACAGCTAGATCAGGTAAAGTTCTTTCTGGACATCTCCTTGGTGGAATTGTTTCAACCTGTCCACGTAGAATTCAAACCACAATTGTCCTCTATCTTCTCTTGCTTACAGAAAACAATAGTTGTAAGCTTTGATACCACCTGACACAAAGCCCCACCTCAGCAGAGTTTGTTGACATCCTGGTCTATGGATCTTCAAGTCCTCTGAGTCGAAGTGGCTCCTTGGTCCACATTGGAACCTTCAACACATATAAACCACATGTCTCCTTTTATGACTCCGCCTGTGTGAGTAAGAACTAGACACAAGCTCCTCCCATGTGACCACCAGCGGTGACCACGCGCCTTACCAAAAGGTGTTTCTCACTTCGCGATTTCGGGACTTCTTTTGCGAGTCAGCCTGACTCCTCCAATTCTCGAACTCTGAAATAGGGATTAATGACCCCTAGCTCCTCCCTTTGGTTCTTCGCTGATGTGACCTTCAACTACGACCTGGGGTCCAACTCCTAAGCATTTCGGGACTTCGCGTATCGGGAACTTGCAAAATAGTTCTCTCCCTTTCTCCCGAAATGCGAACTCACGATGACCACTATGCCATATCAAGGGTCCTTGTCCCTCATGATCCGACGCTTCAGATTCTTCCTTTGCAAATCAAAATTTTGCGTTTCGCAAGTCTAGAAGTGGACTTCCCTCTTCCTTTCGACTCCCGACTTCCCAATATTCCAGAGTGCCAAATCAACGGCTCTCACTACTCCATATCTGACAGCTACTATCTCTCCTGAGCTTGATTCCATGAGGTGACTTCAAACCTTGTCTTTCCTCTGAACTTCTCCAAGTCTCTATCCCTCCTGAGCTTTCTCCTCGCTACAAACTCAAGGATTCTAAGGAATCTTGCATGCACTCCTTGCGGCTTCCACAATAACCTCTGGTTATTCAAACACTCTAACTTTGCACACTCCTTGGGGCAGAAGTTCTTCAACCACTCACTTGGGTTGGAAAAGTCTAAAACTATCCTCAGCCTGCACACACCTTGCACGGCTCTATGCTATACTTGCACTTCTACTGGCATAAGTCAATGCTATCTCTCCTGAGCTTTTCTGAGGTAAAACTCAAAACTCATCGACGCACTCCTTGTGGACTTTCACTGCACTCCTTGCAAGAATTCTCAGGAAGAGAAACAATTGAAACTCATACTCTCCTCACAAACTTCATACATTCAACATGAAATCACATACATATGGCATTGAAACAAATGCATAACAAAGAACATAAATAGGTTGTAAACATACCATTCAATAGATACACACAACAACCATAATACACTGGACAATTGGATCAAAGCATTCTTATATTAATTCAAGTGCTTATGTACATGGTCTCAATGCCAACAACTATCTCCTCATACAACTTCTAAAATATTTGTTCTTCTCTGCTCTCTTATTCTCTCTTTTCTCTATCGCTCCTACAATGAGAATGACAATACATCTACGAGGGAGTCTTCTTGAGTTTTCCCTCCTACAACCTTAAGTTATCTTATCGAAATTAAAGACTACCACCTACTTTACATTTATTACAATAAATGTCCACAACTGCCAGATGAGAGAGAACGCTCAATATATGTATTACAATCCCCAAAACATTAAAGGCAATTACATCCTTCCATCTATTACATGAATGTGTTTTTCTTTTGAAATTCAAAAATGTCTTCAAAATGCACACTGGCATATCCAACTGTCTTCCACTCGCGCTTGCTGGTGATGCTCTTGCATCAGAAGGTTTAACAATTTATCTACAACATCTGCATATATTTGACCTTCAAATATAGGAATATCAAAATTTATTTGTATCTTGAATGGGGTGGCACTTCCGCTTGAGGTGGATGCATCGCTTGTCGGTAGTCGTCGAAGGATTTGTGTGAAGTTGTCCATCATCTCGTTCCTTTGTTGCTCAAGGGCTTCCTCGATCAACATTTTTAAAGGATTTCATGTCCTTTCGTCTTTATTTTCACCCACCATGGGCGGTTTCTTGGGCGTGTGAGAGATGTTATCCTCAAGAGAAACAAGCTCGAGACCCAACTCTCTATACCCTGACCGCGTTGGCGACATGCATTAAAAAAATGGCAAGAAGCAGATTTCTCTGGTACCACTGATATGGATTTATGAGAGAAACGAAATGAAAACACATATTTATAATGTTAATACAAAGACACAATGAACAATAATGGAGATACAGTAAAACTTGACTTCTATTAAATAAGAAATATGCTGAAAACTATAAAATGCATACTGAAAACAAGCTTGCTAGAATGTTGGCAACTTATCTCTAAGAAGATTTGAAGGAAATTTTACAATAAATATGAATGTCAAAACCATAGACATCCAAAAACCTAACCCTAGGAGATGAAGTGTCAAAAGTCATGTGAGTCTCGTTGGGGTAAGTTAGTACATTAACTTCTTGGGGTCGTAACTTTTGCATACGATCTCCATTTAGGGTGCACGATAGCTCGTTGGAAAGGTATTGATGAGGAGATTCATTTAGGGAGGTCAATAAGATCCGCTAGCTATCATTGAGGTTCCCAATCATGAAAAAATGTCGTTTAGACCCTCAAACTAGCCCCAAAAGTTAAAAATTGCTAAAAATAGTAAATTGCCAAAAATGCCAGAATTGTTTTTTGATCCAGTTGGGAAAGGGGGGTTGCCACGATATACACCTGGATCACCTTAAGGGGGTAAAATATTTTAGTAATATTGATCTAAATTTTGGCTACCATCAAGTCCCAATAGAACAAACAGATGTATGGAAGATTGTCTTCAAGTCAAAAGAAGGTATTTTTGAATGGTTGGTCATTCCCTTTGGTTTGACAAATGCCCCAACAACTCTCATGAGGATGATGGATGATATCTTGCGGCCTTTTACCAATTCTTTTGTAGTGGTGTATCTCAACAATATCCTCATCTAAAACAAGACTTGGGTGGAACACTTGCAACATATTCATTAAGTTCTGCACACCCTATGGCAACACAAGCTATATGCCAAATTGGAAAAATGCTCCTTTGACATGGATAGGGTCCAGTACCTAGGATGCATTGTTGATGAGCATGGTGTGCATGTGGATCCAACCAAGATCTAGGTCATTTGTGACTGGCCATCCCCAACTATGCTCACTAAGCTTTAGAGCTTCTTAGGTCTTGCCAATTTCTATCGCAAATTTGTGTTGGGGTTCTCCCATATTGCATGGACCCTCAACCAAGTAACCAGGGGTGGTGGTAAGACAAATTTTGTGTGGGGACTATCCCAACATAAATCGTTCAAAGATTTGAAGTAGCGCTTGTGCTCATACCCAGTGCTTTCAATACCTGACCTGCAACAGCCCTTTGAGATCGAGACAGATGCTTTAAACTATGTTGTGGGTGTAGTTCTCACTCAGCACGGCCACCCCGTGGCCTATCATAGTGAGATACTATCATATGTCGCCCGTAAGTACCCTACTTATGACAAAGAATTGTACTCCATTATGCAAGCCTACCGCCAGTGGAGGCATTACATTCTCGGGAAGGAGATAGTCATCCACGATGATCATAAGTCGTTGAAGTTCATGCAGACACAAGGAAAATTACAGAATGACTGCCATCATAAGTGGTCCACATACTTGCAGTATTTCCACCTCAACGTCAAGTATACGGCAAGAAGTACCAACCGGGTCACTGATTTCCTCAGTCAACCTCCAGTCATGGAACTCACCATGATGCTAGACTCTTGTGGCCACAAGACCTCCAGATGGCCCCACCTTTATGAGAAATATCTTGACTTCATCGCCACCTAGCAGATGTTGGGCGCAAACACAACTGTCACTAATTTCCATTGCCAGGACGGTTTATTATGCCATATGGGCCATCTCTGCGTTCCCTAAAGTGAGCGAGTGAAGTTGATTTGGGAAGCCCACTATAGTCGGATGGCAGGACACTTTGGTGTAGAAAAGACAGTGGCAGTGTGCAACAACATTTATACTGGTTGAAACTTTGACAGGATGTCAGAAGGTATATTAGGTCTTGCACTATCTGCGTTATTGTCAAATCGACCACTAAGAAACAAGGCTTGTACACCCCTCTTCCAACTCTTGACAGGCCCTGGGAATCCATCTCAATGGACTACATGACGGGCATTATGTCCATCAAGCGAGGAAATGATTATGTTTTTGTGGTTGATCTCTTTTCCAAGATGGTGATTCTCGCCGCCTGCAAGAAGAGAATCACAGTGGAGGCCACTACCAAGATCTTCTTTAAATGAGTGTGGGTATATTTTGGGATCCCACAAACCATTATCTCAGATCAGGTTAGTCGATTCCTCAGCACATTATGGTCGAGCCTCTAATCATTGCTAACCACCAAGCTCACCAAATCTACTACCTTCCACCCCCATACAAATGGCCAAACCAAGGTCATCAATCAGATGATCGTACATATCCTGCATAAACTCACCCCAGCACATGGGATGAGAGTATCCCCTATTTTTAGCACAGCTATAACCGATCCCTCCATAGCTCAACCAACCACATCCCCTTTCAGGTGGGATTATGATTTCAACCATTAGGTCCTATGGATGTTGCACTACCCCTTGCGACCACCCAGGTCGACTCGTCACATGCTCCAATTGAAGTTGAAAAAGACACCCAATTCATTGAGTGGATCCAACACATCCTCCTACAGGTTTAGGACATTTTACAAAAGTCCAATGCCAGGTACAAGCAGTGCCATGATCAACATCGGGTGCCACATAAGTTTAAGGTAGGAGACAAAGTCTGGTTGCACTTGCAGAAAGAACGCCTCACAAGGCCCCATTGGAAGCTTTGTCCACTCCATTATGGACCTTACACTATCACCAAGGTTATGGGCAACAATACTTTTGAGCTCAACATTCCCCCCTTCCTTGGCTTGCACCCAGTGTTCAATGTGGATCTCCTTTGACCATATTTTCCACCATTATTGGACACCTCAGAGATAGCAGAACAGTTGACACCAACATAGCTCAACCCTAACGGCATGAACAAGAATCCACTAATTAGATCATGGACACACATGTCAAGGGCACTCGCCAGTAGAGGATCCAACTTTATTGGGTTGTCAAAGCAGGGCAGCTCCTGCACCAAGGAAAGTGGCTCACCTGCGGCCAAATTCTATAGAAATTTCCTCATCTGATGGGGGAAATCAATGAAATGGAGACCATTGCTTCCTAAAGGGGGAGGATTGATCGAGATGGAAATTGGTTGCCACCCACCTATTCCAACTGGCTCATCTTGGTAGTTTTTTCAGTTTGGCAGCTCTTTCCTAGTTTTCAGGTCCTGAACTTTCGAGGCCATTTTGAGGCCCTAAACAACATTTTTAGGGATCGCCATAGTTGATTTATTATAAAAGTCAAAATTTGATGGCATAATGTGTATTCCTCGGATAGACCTTTCCAACGGGTTATCGTATGCCTAAAATGGAGATCATATGCTAAATTTACGACCACTGGAAGTTGATGTACTAACTTACCCCAACGGGGCCCACATGACTTTTGGCACTTCATCTCCTAGCGTTAGGTTTTTGGATGTCTAGGGTTTTGGCATTCATGTTTATTGTAAAAAGGATTTGAGAGCCTCATTGTAATCATCTTCTTACGAATGATCGTAGTCGTCACATCCCTTCTCAGAGATAAGATGACACCATTCTAACAAGCTTGTTTCAGTGTGCTTTTTATAATTTCAACATATTTCTTATTTAATAGAAGTAAAGGTTTATTATATCTTTGTTATTATTCACTGTGTCTATGTGTTAATATTATATATATATGTTTTCATTTTCTTCCGTTCACAAGTTTGGATCAACAAATGACTGCCAGCACACAGGTGATTACGACGATAGATAGCCAGGTATTTAGTGCTCGAATGGTTATAATAGCATGGGGAACTGGAATCAGTTATGGAAATAATTCCCCATGATGCACTAACAATTATTGTTGTACCACATACCACCTATCAACATTAACGATGAGTGCAGGCCTCGATAGACAACTAAGGAATCGAGTATTGTTGAGGGGGAAGTCGCCCACCAAGTATTTAACGCTTGTATGCACCATTTCCATTCGTTATTTTCACAACAAGAATAGAGTTCATATTAGAAAGGAGATTGTAGAGCACAGAGTTGAGTGAAGAGCGACTATAACTCAAAGATTATTATAGATTTTAGTGAATCGATGATGGGAATTTAGTGAATGCAACCCTTCCAGGTCACGACTGCTACGGTGAGACCAAAACATAGCTCTCAAGTAGAAGGTGGAAATACAACAAACCAACGACGCCAAGTATTCGACTGGGATAATGGATTCCACAAGCAAGTCCAAACCATGAAAGAAAGTCTAGGTAGTAAAGGAACAACATTTCCTCAAGCCTGAAATCTCGACCAAGGTAGGTATCAGAGGCCCTCTATTAGGAAAGGTTCCCCGACTTAAATATGTGTATTTCGACATATATGATGAGGTGCAGTTCCCATAATTGTGCTTCGACACATCTGCATAGGTTATTCCAGAGGTCGAGGGAAAACCATTAGTGGTCACCAGGAAATGGGCCAATCCCCTCAAGAAATCAAGGGTAATGTCGTTAGTGGATTGTGTAGATTTTAACCTTATAAAATTAATTACTGCAAAAAGATTCTTAATAAAAGCATAAAATATACAACGACACACACACACATTACACATAGATTTTACCCTCAAAAGCGAAACTGGGAAAACCAACAACATGTTTAGAGCCACACCTCTAATTCTTTATTCATATATATATATATTCTTCATTATTTACAATACAATATATATATGATCCCACGACATCCAAAACCCCTTATCCATCGACCCAAATTAGTCAACAACCTTAATTCCCTTAACTAAAATTAGAAAAACGATCGACGAAAACCATGTATAGAAAAACTGCAAAAAATAGACTAAAAACCGCCACTTTTTTTTAGGGGGGGGTTCCACCCCCCTGTGGCCCCCCTGCTCTCCCAACGCAATGTAGACACTAGGTTTGTTCATGCAAAGAATATAACACATGCCCAATAGATTTCCCACATTTCGAGTGCAACCCGTACATCCATGCGTGCACCTAGTTCTTACTCAATCACTTGCATGCAGGGTTCCTCTGGCTAGACAAGGCATATTAGGTTGATGCCGACGTAATGCATCTAGTCTCATGACTTCCTACAAAAGGATATGAGTCGAATGACATGATAATAGCTAAGGATGTTGTGCAAGAGGAGGTGTACACAAAGTATGGTACATGCGGAGGATCAAGAGGAGCAGTGATTTCAGAGATAAACAACAACAGAGTTCAAGTTGCCACACAGTAACTTACTTGTAAACTACTATGCAAGTGTCGCAAGGATGATTTCCCACTCGAGGTAATAATCATAGATGCATCCAAGGAGTCAATATGGATTGGGTGTGTTACTTACTAAATGTGTAGGAATTGGGCAAGGAGTTTCACTACAATTGGGTGTTACTCCTACTAGCCATGATAATGTGGAAGCCACCATCGGGCCACCAATATGATTCATAGGTGCCACCATCCTTTCCCACATAAAAATTCCTAGAGCTACAATATAATAAGGACAAGATGATCCATTGAAAGAACAACGCAACTTTTGACCTATGGTATACAACGATGATTTAGCCAATGAAAAAATACTTATGCATATCGCACAACATCATTAACAGGTATGAGGACTATTTGAAATTTGAATGTGATTTCCATCACATGTACATCACCCCCCATGTGAATCCGTGGACCAATGTCGAGATCCCCCCTTTTTGCATCACCATGGAGGATATTCAACAAGTTGTCGCAAAGTATCCAAATGAAATTTGGCCCACACCAGATGACGATGTGGAGCAATTGGAAAAAAGGACTAAGAGAAGGCAGGAGCATACAAAGGCAGAGATAGACCAATAGAAAGGTAAGGAACCAACAGATGAACATAAATAGGTAGAGGCAACCTAACGGAAATGGAAAGCACCAGCGGGTTAGCGACAATGCATAGAGGCAAACAAAGGACAAGAACCCAAGAGGAAGTAGGCAGAAATGACCCCTGAGAAGACTCAGCCCACAAAAATAAGGTGCAAATCGATTATGCCAATCCCAAGTACCGATTCTAGTGAACAAGAGAGCACATTGAGTTCGTCATAGTAGACCGACAATGAATAGGAAGCACCCTCTCATATTCATGCGAAGTCCACCATGTGCAAGGTAATGACTGGCCAGAGTCGAGAACAAGAAATTAACACTAACACTTAGTAGGAGCCAGGGGAAACCATCACACTAGTTTCAAGCATCGTTAAGGTGCTCCAAGCCAATTTGGACATGCAACAGATGTTGAATAGAGAGTGATCGCAAAATTTAGATGAGGTATGCCATATGCTAGAGCTTTCTCCAACAACTGATCCCACGTCCCAAGAACAAAGGGTCATAGGAAGCAAAAATGTCACCACATCACCACACAACAGTACACAAAGGAGAGTGTTGTGGTTCAGTCCATTAGCCTTCACCACCATCGAGTCATCCACTAGCAGAGAGCCTCAACCATTACCTTACGTTGAGCTAGAGTTGGCGTAGGTGCCTTCACATGACCTATAAACCTACTTGGCAAAGATCATGAACGAATTGGCTGACATGCACCATGCACTCAACCAATCCTATACAACGTTGCAGTGGATGCATGAGCAAGAGATTGTTGTGCATCAGGAAACTCAACAAAAAACATGCCTAGGAGATAGCAACACACAAGGAGATCAAATAACTCCATGAAGTGGAAGTTACTCTGCACACATTATTGATCATCACAATGGAGGAAATCAACGTGGAAGTCCCCATTCTAGCCGCAAAACCTTCAGGCATCCCAATGCCAAGTAAACTCAACAAAGTGAAGGAGAGGGTCCAATACCTATAGGCACAAGACATAGATATTCAAGAAAAGTTGAAGTGCACCCCCCAATCAGAACAAGGGGAGTTGCAATATCTGATTTATACTATAAAAAAGGCACTGGAACATGGACACGCATGCATAGTTGATTTATTGGGGGTAGTTGACTATAGCTTCAAGCTCTAGACACACCTCCAGAATGCCCTCAAAGTCATCACCATTGACAATCTAATTCATGCAACTAAGGCACAAATCAAGGAGAAGAAGCAGGTGTCGCCCTCACTACCACTAGTAGAATGAAAGGAAGCCATGACAACAATTGCCAACCTCCTTCAGGAGATTGTGTCTACCTACTCTAAGAAACAAAAGTTGTCATACATTATTATTTACACAGTGGAGAAGTCCCGACAACACTACTACAAACTCACATATGCACATATAAGGGTTTCCCTAGTGGTAGAACTGGGTGCATGGATCAAACCTACCACTCGGACGATCACACCAGGTGACACCGAATAGTTTTGAAAAAATATGAAGGACCTGGAATACATTTTTTATGAGGTTCGTGACCACTTTAAAGAATTCATCGCATGCCTCATAAAGACGGTGCCATCCATTACTTGTGTCGCACCATAAGCAATTTCATTGGCTCGAGGATGAGCCAACTAATAGTTTTGGGGGTCTGTTGGCACCCTAAGGATTTGGAAAGACTGCACACACGCCAAGGGTTTGCATCGCAAGGTGTCAAGTTTCAGTGTTGCACCAACCAATGATCTACTATGTGCACCAACCAATGATCTACTATGTGCACCAACCAATTTTTTAGTGCACATAAATACTTGGAGAGATCACATGTAGGTCAATTCCTTGATGATCTTCAATAATGATTGTAACCATTTTTGCAAAAACTCGACTAGTCATGTTTGAGGTTGTGGGTTAGTTGGCAAGGTTGTTATGATCGCCACGCTCTAGTAGACCTAAGGGGAATGCATGCCGATATGTAAGGGTTGGGTTTTTAGTTAACTAAGAGTTAATTGTTATGTTAGTTGTAGTATAGTGAGAGCTCTGGTTACACATTGTAGTAGTTCTTCTTATGGTCTGTTTTCATAAGTTTTTTAAGGACAATATCAGAATATGAGAAAGAAAGTAGATCAAGATCTCAGGGTATTGTTGGTCTATGTTTTCACTTTGAATGAGTTTAGACTAGGCTTCGACTATCTATGTAATCAAAATGTATTTGAATAATGTTGAGCTTAATGAATGAAGCATGAAGCATATTTGTTGTTGTATCTTATTAACTCTAGCCTGAATGTATGTATGTTATGCAATATTATGTGCAACATTTATATGGATGTTATGAATGAATGTGACATGAATGCATGGCTCTGAGTTGAAGGTTTCCTATATGTATTATTCATTCATGACGTTTAAGAAATAACATCCACACTAAACCCAATAGGAAAGAGAAGACATATTTAAACAAGAAAATAAATTACAATCACAGTACACAAAGATTTTACCCTGGAAACCAAATGGGAAAGCCAACATTCCTTGAGCGTCTTTCTCTCTTGTTGTCTAATTCATTCAAAATAAAGAGTTACATGACTAGCCTTGGTATACACCTAAGACACAATCACCATCATACTCTCTTGCTTTACACAAGAACAACTCGACAACAAATCTGGTTTACACCTACATGACAAACAACCTCTAAAAGATTGATTAACATAATACAATTAGAACACTCCTTATTTATAGGATTCACAACACGTAAACCCCTAAATCATGGTGCCCAAAAATAGTTACAGATCCAAATAGATGATTGGTTGTAAATCCCACGAATCTCGGGATTTTGTTACAGTCGACTTCAGTTAGTTTACTAGTCAACTACCAGTCAACCTCCAATCGATCTTCAGTCAGTTGCTACTTGACCTCTTGATGACCTCTTATCAGTTGACCTTCCGACTTACCTATCAAACATTTTGACTTTGAATTTTCTAGTTGATCACTTCAACCTTCGACTTAACCATTGACTCGACTCGACTCGACTCGTCAAACAACTTATCCCCAGTTATCCACCTCAATTAGACGATCATATGATTGTTCTTTCACTGCAAATAATATAACAACCCAACATTCCCCCACTTGTTGTCTTCTTTTGTGATGTAGGAGAACATGAACATTTGTTCATTGAACCAGGGCATAAATTCCCATTACCTCTCTACACCAAGAGAACTTCACAACACTCACAGACTTCGTCAAAGAGTTTGCAATGTTTTCCAACTTGTCCACTTTCTCCAGTAGCACCTTGTTTCTTTCCACAATGTCTCTCATGAAATAGAATTGTACATCAATATGCTTCGTCCTAGAATGGTAAGTTGGATTCTTTGCCATGAATATTATGCTTTGACTATCACAATTTATCTTCATAGCTCTCTACTCAAAATCTATACCTGAACACAGTCGTTGCAACCATACTACTTCTTTGTTTCCATGAGTGGTTGCCATGTATTTAACTTTTATTGTCGATAAGGCTACAACCTCTTGCCACTTACTCATCCAACTGATTGCTCCACTGAAGATCTTGAACACATATCCATTGGTCGACCTTTGTCGATTGATCCAAATTGGATCATTATATTATTTATCATCTATCTCAATCTTTTAAGAGTGGAAGAAATTGGAGGAACCAACTTGCAAGGCCATTTTATTGGTAGGTCCCAGGTGGCGGTTGTGGGCTACAATCGCACCTTGATAAGATTTTGTGTGGTTGTTGGAAAATATCGCCAACTCTTTCGGGATATGCACCCTCTACCCCTCATTATAACCGATTACTTCAACCTTCACTAGTTCCTCTTCCGGTGGCTTCAGATGCCACTATTGAGTGCTATTGGAAGGCCCAGTGCTAATCGAGAGGAAGGACGATACGTCTTTTAGGACATGAGAATTTTTTTTTATTGTTCCCCCACACAGACAAAATCCACCTATCCACATGTTTGTTTGTTTACAGTTGATTTATGTATGATGTTCATTTGATTACATGCAATTGTGAGTTATACTATTTTGTGAAGGTAAAAAATATACAAAGCTCTTGTTCATTTATTTCTCTTTTGTCACTATTTGCACACATTCACTTTGCTAGTCGGAAACCATGGGGGAACCATAGAATCCTCGTCATTCTAAACGCTTGCATAATCTCCCTCCTATTCTAGGAGGAGTCCCTAGTCTTGCCAACTCACCGGCTTAACCAGCTCACACCCTAGTCAGTGCTACTATTTTTGGATCATATTTACTTGGTTCCACTTTGCTTGGGTCAAATTTTGAAGACCATCCATCTATTAGTTCTCCTTCACAAGGAGGTGGGGGTCAAACTTCTTCTCAAGGGAGAAGTACCACCCCACCGAATCCCTCTCAAGGGACAATTCCACTACCTACTCACATGATGGCTAGAACTAATCCTCCGTCAAATATCCCTATGTCATACTTGGCATCCCTCAACATTCATGATTTTACCAAACCCACGAATGATCCCATTTTACATGACCCCACATGGCCCAATATGCCTACCAAACTACCTTCAGATATTCTGAAATTTGAAGGAAAACCAAGGGAAGATCTCGCCAACAATGTTATGACCTTCCACTGTTATCCATATAGCCGACCACATCCATGAATGGCGTTGACGATGTAGTTTGTGTAAAGCGGAAACCACCAAAGAACAACATCTTGACTGGTTTCTCAAATTACTCGTCTTTGTTATTGCCAAGGATGTAGCATCTACTTTTCCTCAATCAGAAGAGGAGGCCATTAGTAAGGCCCAATAGTTTCATCTCATCTATGCTCAGTCAGGTTACTTATACACAGTATTGCCCGATGCACCTATACCCATACCATTTGGCCTGGACAAACTTGGGATGTCCAACGTTGCGGAAGGGTTGATTGGTTCTATGATCCATCTCAACACTTACGGACACCTGTCACCCACTTATGGGGCACATCCATATTCACAACCATATGGAGGAACATCTTACTACCCTCCTCCCACTCACCAACAATTGTATCCTGTTGTTCCCCCTCCACCATTGGGTGGACCCCCACCCGTAACCATGATGCATCCAGTCTCTCAACCAAGTACGAGTTCACCCTCAACCCCTACATATAACCTTAGCAGTAGTGGAAATGCTTCAACTTCCTACATGCCATATGTATCATCTCCATAAAACAATCCATATTTTCCATTTCCTGGTCCTCCACAGCCGGTTGCTCCCCCACCAGGACAACCACATGTCAGCGTTAAATTTTTTCAACCCTCTTTGATTCAACAGCTTCAGACTTTTGAACAATTGAATGCGAAAAATCTGGCCCATCCACCGACTAATGCCAAGAAGAAAGGGAAAAATCGACACAATAAAAACCTGGGACCCAAAAGAAATAACCCCTAACAAAACCATCCCGTTGGGGGAAACCAGAATCAAGGCAACCAAAACCCCCAAGGGAGCACTAATAACAATCAACCACGACAAGGGAAGAACAACAGCCTCATAACTAACTTCTCTTGCGCTCTATGTTGTGAGTATGGACATTATACACACCACTGCCCCCAAATTGCCGATTTCAAATGGATGAAAGAATCCATGAACGTGCAACGTCCTCTAATGCCACCTGCCCCTCCGCTGGCCCCACAACATTATTTGCTGCCACCACCTTCGGTTATTTTGAAAAACCCTATTCCACACCAAGGTGTGATGAATAGCCAACAGGAGATAACCCCAGCCCCACCACAAATGGGTTAGTATCAAAACCCTGGTCCCAATCAACCTAGAAACCCAGTTGATCGCAATATCCTCCTTACCAGCGAAGAAGAGATTCTTCTGCAAACTCACAGTCGTCAATACGGTGTTCCCCTTGAATCTACCCCAACCACCTCAGAAGCGGCTACAGCTACAACCAGACAACCATTGATGATTCCACGCCCTAACACTGAACCAAACCCTCGTATACCCCGTATGTCGTTATGACGTAATGTAAATAACCCTCATGCTAGGGCAACACATAACTACAGTCTGGTCGACGACTTAGCACAGTATCCTACAACCATGTCTATATTGGAGGTCCTCCAAGCTTGTCCATATCAGTGGAAATCTTTGCTTTCCACCTTGGGGGCAGTAGACCTAGTTGATACTTGACTCATCACTTTTGATCTAGATAGCGGAGAACCACGCCTCCCCGCCCTAAAAGCTTTTCAGATACCAGTTAAGATCCGGAACATCATATTTCATCGGTATATCATCATTGAAGGTGCATACACATGCATCATGTCCATGTAGTATGGAAAAAACTTGTCTCACATGAGCTAGTACCATCTGCCATCACCCTAAGATCTTATGACAATCCCCCATCATCCCCCGAAGGGATATTCCAAAATGTCCTTATAGAACATGGAGAAAAAACCATCCTCATCGACATTGAAGTTATCAACGGCCCACTTGATTACAATATCTTGTTCGGACGTAGCTACATGTATGCTATGAAGGTGGTAGCCTCTTTTATGTTTCGAACAATGATGTTCCCCCACAATGAGAAAATCGTCACCATCGACCAACTCACACATTATGAGCCTAATCATTCCACCAACATTGATAACATTCTCTCCCTTGTCCGCACTAGCTCAAATGCTTTTTCGGTCATCGACATGGGTCCCAACATTTTCAAGGACCCATCCTTGTTGGGGGCATATCATGGAGCACCACCTCTCCTACAACCTTCAGCACAAGTGTGTGTAGTATCTTCTAATGGAACAATATCAGAGACACTACTCCTCTCACTGAGGCCCCTACCCACATCACAGTTCCACCAATCAAAGAACTATTACCTTGGGAGTTCCCTTAGAACTTCAATGCATCGCTTATCCTAGATTACCCCCCCCCCCTCCAGGGGAAAATCCCAGTTTGGGAGACATTCCCCCAAGTCCTTACCCAAATTCCCTTTTTCTACCCTCCACCTAGAGTTCAAGCATTCCAGGTAGTTGCTACTCTCACCCTTCCCAACATGGTTCTTGCCATCCCTGTATGGTATCTTCATCCACCTACTATGGTTCCTACACCATCTCTCCCTCCTCAGACAGAGGGATTACTGATGCAGATCCCAGTACAGGCTCCTTCCAGACCATCCCCGCCCCTAGCTAGCAGCAACACCACCACCACTAGGGGTAGACGAAAGAAGAACGAGCCCACAACTCCACTTCCTCCCTGAGCTCAACCTCCTTGTGCACTATGCAAAAGAGAAGGACACCCCACTAACATATGTCCTACTCTTCTTGAGTTACGCAATCTGATCTAGCTCGCTCGAGTAACCACATTTCTCACCACTCCACCAGGTACATCCACTACTACTATGGATTCCTCAACCACACACAATAAAGGGTTGTGAACCAAATTCGCTTGTTCCATCTGTTCAGAATATGGCCACTACACTCACCATTGCCCCGCTCTACCTCAATTTCGTCAAACGTTAGCCGCAGTACGCCAAACATCGTGG
This sequence comes from Picea glauca, assembly GCA_000966675.3. Classification (NCBI taxonomy): domain Eukaryota; kingdom Viridiplantae; phylum Streptophyta; class Pinopsida; order Pinales; family Pinaceae; genus Picea; species Picea glauca. The sequence goes on from JZKD02S2235000.1 coordinate 667,131, forward strand.
CCAGAGCTCTCTCAACCACTCCCTACTAAGGCTCACATTACTGATATTCAATATATTTCGACGTCCGTCCCCGAGCGAACGAGGTACCCTCCACATTATCGGGACATTCACTTTATGTCCAGTGGTCCCTTGCACCCTGTACACGATATCCCATCTACGTCCTCACCACTTGAGGAAAACAACATTTACCCATTGATAGTCCCCCCTTTCACCTCCTAGGATCCCTTGTATTCTCTCATTTTTCACTGCGACGAAGATATCCTGGAGGAACTCACTACCCCCAATTGCCCATGGAATGTGCTCCATCATCAAGCACTTTTTCTTTCAAAGGAGACCTTTCACCCTCCTATCCAAGCCTCCATGTGCGCAATTGAAACCAATGATTTTATTCCTTTGGGGCATATAGACTGGTTCAACAACCCTATCCCTACCCTAGATGATTTTGAAGAAGGAAACATGGCCAACATCTCCCCCACCGTCAAAATTGACATTTCCATTAAACCAGGAATCATAGAAGAAATCACCATTGGCATCGCATGCTCCCCTTAAGAACTCATTGCTTACAAAGCTCTCTTTCAGTAATATCGGGATATTTTTGCATGGTCATATATGGAGATGCCCGACCTTGATTAGTCTATAGTCGAACATCGAATCAACATTTGGCTAGATGTCGCCCCTGTTTGTCAAAAGCAACGCCCCCTTCATCCATCCAAAGTTGCGGCTATCAAAGCCGAAATTGACAAGTTATGTGTTGTCGGGTTCATTTACCCCATTGCATACACCTTGTGGGTCTCCAACCCCGTCACCGTTAACAAAAAACAGGGAACTATTTGTGTCTGCTTAGACTTTTGCAATCTCAACCATGCTTGTCCCAAAGACAACTTTCCAAACCCTTTCATCGACCAAATTATCGATGATTGTGTCGGCCACGAGGCATTGTCCTTTATGGATGGGTTCTCCGGCTACAATAAAATCCAAATCCGTCCAGCAGATCAGTACAAAACCGCTTTTACTACCCCTTGGGGTACCTTTTCTTATCGCATCATGCCTTTTGGACTAAAAAACGCCAGTGCTACGTTTCAATGGGCCATGACCTATGTTTTTCATGATTTTGCTCGCATCATCCTTTCTTATTTGGACAACCTCACTACTCGATCCAAAATGCAAACCCAACATCTAGACAACTTACGCATCGTTTTCCAACGATGTCACCAATTCAATATCCACTTGAACCCCCCTCAAGTGTGTATTTTGCATCACTGTCAGGCGCCTCCTCGGGTTCATTGTCTCCCAACATGGAATCACTGTGGATCCCCTCAAGGTCCAAGCTATCACAAAAATTCCACCACCGAGGAATTTACGCCAACTGCAAAACCTACAAGGTAAAGCCAAGTTTTTACGTCGTTTTTTCCCAGACTACGCCACTCGCGCACATGGTTTTCTCCGCTTACTACGTCATGATATCTCATTTCGATGGGATGAACATCCTCAAACAACTTTTGATGATTTAAAATCTGCCCTATCCATTGCCCCTTTGATTAGTCCCCCAAACTATGATTGTGTTTACTTCCTCTACCTATCAGCCTCAGTTGTTTCCGTAGCAGGAGTCCTCTTCCAATTAGGGGATGATGGGTGTGAACATGTCAGTTATTACATTAGTAAAAACCTTTCAGGGCCACCCTTGAAGTATTATCATGATGATAAACTCGAATTAGTAGTTGTCCTCGCAGTCTAAAAACTACGACATTACATTATGCTTCGAACTATCAAGGTCATAGCAGATTACAACCCCATGAAATACTTGCGTAGTCGAAGTCAGATTCATGGAAAATTTGCCTGATGGATCGTTATCCTCCAAGAATATGATCTAGAGTTCTCTACTCCCAAAAGCAAGAAAGCTCTATTCCTAACCGAACTCATTATGACTTTTCCCTCAGACACCAAAGCTTCTCCCATCAATGAGGATTTCCTCGACCAACACCTCTTCTTCATCCCCTCCGATGACCCCTAGTACAATGACCTCCTCGTCTACCTTCGCACACAGAAGTTTGGGTCTCATCTCTCTCGATATGATCATCGACGCATCCACCATCATGCCCCCAGATACCTCCACATCAGAGACGTTCTCTATCGACGTGGGGTCGACACCATTCTTCGTCGATGTCTTATCATCGATGAAGATGACATAGTCTTGAACGATTGCCACAATGGCGCTTGCAGTGGTCACCTCTCGGGTATGTCCACCGCCCAAAAAATCATTTGAGCAGGGTACTTCTGGCCCACTTTGTTTCATGATTACATCCACGTTGTCAAGAGATGTGACAAATGCCAAATTTATGCAAACAAAGTACGAGCGTCACCAGCTCTTCTACATCTAGTCATCATAGTTGACCCCTTCTGTAAATGGGGCATAGACTTCATGACTTTCCATCCCCCATCCAATAATGTATACAAGTACATTGTCATGGCAGTGGATTACTTTACCAAATGGGCCAAAGCCATGCCCACATTTAACAACACCGCTGACACAACAACGCGTTTCTTCTTCAATCACATCATTACCCGGTTTGGAGTCCCACTACAGTTAGTCTCCAATCATAGTAAACACTTTAAGAATGATATCTTTGTGAAACTCTCCTCAAAGTTAGGCTTCACCCATGAGTTTGCCTTCCCATACTACCCTCAATCCAACGGATAGGTCGAGGTGGTCAATAAAGTCCTCAAAACCATGCTACAACGTACCATCAACAAACATAGGACCAACTGGCATCATATGTTGTTTTCCACTTTATGGGTTTATCGCACAGCGGTCAAAACTACCACTGATTTTACACTATTCCACCTCATCCATGGGATCGAAGCCACCCTCCCTATCGAGTGCGAAATCCCCACATTACGCACTTCCATTGAACTATTATGTGACACTGCTCCAATGGAGCAATGCCTGTTGACCTTAGAGTCACTTGATGAAGATCGTCGATCTTCATTACAACACAATGAGGCAACAAAAAAATGGTCCAAAGCCACCTTCAACCGCCATGTCAACCTTCGCTCATTTAACGAAGGTGACCTTGTGTTAGCCTATGACATCACCCACGACACTCTCGGCCATGGGAAATTTGAGTCATTATGGCATGGACCCTACATCGTCCAACACTGCCTCACTAAAGGCGCCTACATATTGGCCTCTCCAGAAAGCTACCCTCTCAAAGAACCCATCAACGGGTTGTACTTAAAGAAGTTTTATGCCTAAGCGTAGCCCCCCTACCTTAGGTTTCTCTTTGTACACATTTGTAGAGTTTTTAGTCTTCTTTATAACCACCACTCCTCATGTTTGATCTATCATTTGTGTTATTGACATATGCATCATCCATCAACCTATGACATTGGTTACGCTGACAGTGCCAACCGTTGGACACAGAATCTCGCTTCGGTCACTTAGGCCCTCTATACTCCCTCACATATCCTGCTCCACTCCAGTGGCATATGTTTGGGCTAGGTCACCAACAACCAAGCTAAATACGACACCGTCATTGGTCTCCTCACCAAGGCCAGTCACTGCCACATTCGTCAGCTTAGCATTCTTTTAGATTCCCAGCTTGTCGTCCTGCAACTCAACAACGTATATCATGTTCACGATCCTTGACTCTTTTGCAAATACCTGCAAGTTATACTCCTATCTCGCAACTTTGATTCCATCACATTTACACATATTCCAAGAAAACTTAATCAAGTAGAAGATCACATGGCTAACCTAGTATTAGATTTGCATTTATCACATTAAAACAACATTTTATACATAACATCATACATTTGTCACAACACATAGAAAAAACATCATACATAAAAACATAAAGCATAGAGACACGCATGATTAAAAAATATATCCATATATATATATATATATATATATATATATATATATCGGGAGTTTCAGTTAACTAATCCATAGCTTTTTGTTTCATCGACAACTTTCCTTTTTTCATGCTTTGTTAGGTACATGCGGGTTGTAGTGGGTCAGCCAGCGTGCACACGCGTGC
>JZKD02S2235000.1:671220-703208 GCA_000966675.3 Picea glauca
AAATATATCCATATATATATATATATATATATATATATATATATATATCATGAAGGTCATCAATGTTTACAAAAAACATACATGTACAATCGCTTGTAGGCCCATGAATATCCCCATCCCTATGAGTACAAAAATGGGTCTCAAGTACCCTATACAAAAATGGGCTCCCAAGCCCGTACCTACAAAAATTGGCACTCATGGTGCCCCCAGATCTCCCCCTTCAGGTCCTCTGTCAGCCGGAGGTACCCCACCAGTTGGGGGCCCTCCAGGTCCAGGAGGCAGTCGACCAATCATCGTTGCCTCCACCACTTTTTCTTGATGGATCAGAGTCCACCACTCTATTGGTACTCCCACACACTGCTCTAGGACCTCCTCGTCATGGATGTGGGCCCACATGACCTCAAACGCACCCTGTAGAACCCGCTCAAAACGTCGACGCAGATCCTCTAGCATGACCCCGACATCTCCCTATGACTCTCTCGCTGGTCCAACACCAACATCATCTCGTCGTCGACACAGATCCTCTAGCATGACCCCGACATCTCCCTATGGCTCTCTCGCTGGTCTAGCACCAGCAGCATCTCGTCGTTGCCTCTATCCAACCCTCGGCTCTACCGGCGCCTGTCAAGCTGACCCCCGACAAGTTGACTCCCTGACGACCTCTGCCTCTCGCCCTCAGGGTCCCACACCTACAAAACAACACCAGAGATAGTGTCAGCGTCCATATACATATATAATCAATGATATCTATCAAAATCACAAAACATAAAACTATAACACATACCTCACTAATCCCAGTCCTCCCCAAGAGGCAACACCATGTCTGGATCATGGTGAAAGTCCATACTCACGTATGGATACCTCAGAATAACCTATGGCATCTAGCACCACACTTGAGCCACCGTGGTCGTGAAATAGTGGCCACCCTCCCCACCTCCATGTCGGGCCAACATGTGGGCCCATCGCATCAGTCACGGCTCTCATCGCCCCTTGGGCTCTAGCAGGATCCTCGAGCGCAATAGAGGCACCCTCTATAAGAACCATGCCACCATAACAGACCCAAAAGCAAAGTCATCGGAGTCGGCTCACTGACACAAGTTCAACTGTCCCATCATCTTGGTGTGCATAAACACACACCATGCAAACAGGTCCCCATCCAGGACCTGCTCTACTACCCTTAGCTGACCACTAGTGATCTGTTGAGTATCCAAGGATCCATAGATCCTCACCACCATTGTCGCGATGCACTAAGTCAATAAGTCATCGATGGCCTCGATGCAAATGACCGAACTCGACATAGGGTTTGGCCCAGTACGATGGTGAGATGCCATAGTCTTCACCCGATCCTCCGCGGGAAGATGGGGCTCAACAGACAGGGCCATCCCACAGAATGGCAGCCCCATCAAGAAATATCCATCCTCTGTCGCAGAGAATGCAAGCTACTCCCCCCTCACTATGAAGCACTGCAGATCAGTGCTCCACATCCCAATTAAATATTGTAGCAGGAACTTCTACGATCGTATCAGGGGGTAGTCGAAGAACTTGAGCAACTCGCAGGCTACCAAGTGTCTCTGCATGCCTGACTGCTCCCTCACCACCTCCTGTAACCGGTCCCAATCATGCTCTCTTCAGTGGATCAACATAGTGCTATGTACTCAGTTGATCACCTACATCCACATAGAAACATTTGATCAACCTCATCATCCATCAAAAAGCAAAAAAAATCAAAAATTACAAACCCTTAGCCTTGCTCACAGTGCACAGATTTCACCCAAATAGGTGCACACCTGTTCTTTGCACAACTGCGCACTAATGTGCAACTGTCTGAGAAACAGGTGCGCATGAGTGCGCAACTGTCAGTCAGACAGGTGTGCATATAATGCGTGCATGTCTGCCTAACCCTCGCGCCCACATGCGTGGTTGTGTCCAACACAATTGCACATTATGTGCAGGAAATGGGGTTATACCTGCACACATATGCGCGAGTATTCCTCCTTTTCTCGCGCACTGGTGGGCCCCTACCCTTAAAATTCCATGTATGACCCTCCGTACAACCCCTACCTACAAACTAGAAAATTCACAAAGTGCAAGAAGTTAGGACCACTAACCTGTCTCTCGCCACTCTCGAATCAGTAACCTCATGCTCTTGCAATCTCGAAATCTCCTCACATATATCTCATCAGTTCAGCAACAATGACAGGTACAAATGAGTTGGCATTGTGGACTCACCAACCATATATAGCCTCTTTTGTCCAACTTCCACACTCTGTTACAGAAGCCCAAAGCCTCCATTTTCTGATCCATTCTCAGCCATGGGATCCTGGTCCCGCCATCTACACATTCACATTCCTCAGGTCATCATCTGGACTTGGCCCCGAAGGAGAATTTTTCTCACGTCACACTTAGGTACGCATGCTCACTTTCAATTTTATCAAATAAATGTTATATGTTCTTTGTCATCAGATATTGTTCACGTCAGGTATTTGGTTTTCATATGTGTAGGAACTTGTTCCGCAAGCTTACAACCCCTTCAGGTATGTGTTCAACACTGGCATGTAATTATTCCCTCTGTAAATCAATTGCATATCCCAGTCACGCACCCTCTGACATTTACATTTAGGGTCCTTACATTTGGCTCTACAGTATCCTTACCTCTACCACATTTAGGTACTGTCAACCAATAACACTCTCCCCCACATGAGTTGTCCCATTCATATTTCCCCGTGGCAGCTTGACAATCATGTTGATTTCACCCCTTAGGGATGGGAGTCCCGATCGTATTTTGCATTTCTGAGAATGAACCCCATACTTCTTCTCATCATATTGCTAACCTTCCCAACGGACTCTCAGGTCATATCGTCTTGGTTCTATTGACTGCACCTCTACAGTATCATTAGCCCTCCATCTCATCCACCATCAGTTTGCCCATCTACAGATTGTCCTCCATCCATTTACCTAATACAAAAACCCACCCATGGGGCCTCCACCAGTTCTCTTTCACATGCATAATACTCTCTCCAATCTTGAATCTCCTTGAGGTTCTCTGATACATTATCTTGTTCCAAGGAAATAAGAAATTCATTTGGCTACTTTAAAGGCTTTGCAAGGTATATTAGTAACATATGGATACCAACATATGCTTTGGTATCTCTCCAAATATATATAAGTGCAAACTCTCGGAAGAGTATGTTGTTGTGTTGCAATGCCCGTGCAAGAGGCTCCACCTTTACAAGTTCATAATTAGATAACATAGATGGGGGTGTGAAGCAAAGCCACTGCACTGTGGCTGCTTTCTCCAAACATCCTTCCCATTGCCACTCTCCTAGATCTTTTATTTTAACATGGCGAGTACTGGGTTTGACCTCACACAATCTCATCAAAACCCTATCAAGAATTTCTTAAACACAACCCTTTGATGTTTCACTTGGAAAGAATGGTAAGTACTCCATTTCTGATTGATTTTTTTTATATTTAACATGTGCATTGCCATTTAAACTCAAATCCATCATGTGCACATAAAGCTCTACGAAAAGATAGGGTGCAAGCTGCGAAGCATATACATCAACAAGTTCTTCATGCCTCTGTGAAAAAAAATAAACATTGCATATGTATCAAATTACCAATAAGTTGAAGTTTCTTCTGAAAAGCATCCTTCACGTCATCGAGAAAATACATCTTTCACTAGGGCACCCATTTCTGTATCTGTATACTCAACCAAATTATTCTTTATTTCTTTGGTAATTGTAAAAATCCTTTGTTTTCAGCATATACATAGCTTTTTCGTCATCATCCTTGATGGCCTTCTTTTTCCTAGCAAAGCAACCCATGTCGCCCTTGGTTGGGGCATCCACTCTCTTTTCATTCCAACATCGTTCACGAACCCCGAGTATCCCAAGTCCATATACCCATGATCTTAGAGTTTGTCCACTTTGTTAGCCTCTGGCACAGTCTAACCCCATATCTAGTTGTCCCCCTAACGCTAGATCTAGTTTTACGGTTGTTGTCAATCATCCTTCAAACACCCCGACCAAGGGAAGTCTTGAGTCTCACAACATCTTGACTTCGTTCATGTTACCTGTCAGTACTTGATATCATATATTACTCAATGGATTTCACAAAGCCCTTTGCTTCTTGGAGTTGTATCTCCCTTCCTGTCGACATCAACACCATTTCCAGAAGGGCGACAGTATTTTGACTCTCATTACCTTTACAATCAGGAGTCTTGGACGACACAAAGAGAATCATCATTGCTCTCTAATTTCATTGACTCCCATAACATTCGACTTCAACAAATTCTCATGTTACGGTGGGTCTTACTATGCAACTATTGCAGTTGTTTCATACCAGCCAAAGACCTCTGATTTTGTTAGGCCATCAATGCCTCTGAGTCATTGACAATTCTTACAGTCATCCTTGCCTCACTTCAGAGTTTGTTCCCCATTCAAAACTGTCACCTGTCGTTATCAACCGCCCCTAAGGGCACTGCAGTTATCTACATCAACATAAATCTTCAGCTACAACCTCACATTTTGGTTTCATGACACGAGCATGGGGCATGCCAGCCTCGTTTGTACATATATTTTATTTTTTCTCCCTAGAGAAAGGTTTGGGTCCCACAGTTTTTTTTCTCCCTCCGGCAAATCGCTCTTGTAGTTCCTCTCTTCTTTCTTCCTTACAATGGCACTCTCAACAAAAGAAACATTGATTTATTTCAGCTATACGTATGCTCCTAACCTCACAGATCATGGGGCATCTGTTATCACTGAAAAATCATCCGCAACATTGCACACAATGGTTGAAGAAACACATCAATGCCAGCAACAATTAGTCCACCTACAACACCAAAGTCCATAAAAAGGAAAAAAACTATATAATTGGGTCAAAAATCAAAGTGCGCAAATTCACCAAAAGAAGCGCATGCACAGTGCGCAACATGCGCAGGCCAACGCAGCCCTCAGAGCGTAAGATGCGCGACTGTCTACAAGAAAAGTTGCACACTTCTATGAACAACGCATTTATAGATCTTGTCGGCCCCTCAACGACTTCTACTCCGACCCCCAACACGATTTGACACTCATATTTTAGCAAAATCTAGCTTGGAGGTTGGTCAAGGGCTAGAGGGTTCCCTAAAAGGCCCCTTGTTCACACTATGAACCAATTACATTTTTCCATGAATGGATGCTATAAACAAGAACCATGGGTGTGCTAAGAAAATAAGATCTTCAAGGTATTGTTATGCTGGAAGAATTATTCTTTGAGAATCCTCTTTTCTCTTTGAAGCCTTCAAGCACCATTGCAATAGGCCATTCCACTCACCTCTTGAGGGAATATGCATTGTTTTTCTTCCTCATTTGTCATTTCTTCCATTGTAAGGAGATAAGAGCTCTCAATTAGGGAACTCAAGAGCCCTCCCAAGGAGGAAGAGGGGACTCATAAGTCCCTTCCTTTCTCTACGATGTTTTGCGTACTAATCTATTGATCCATTGGTAGCAATATGTTGGTCATTGTTTGATTTTCATGGTTCTAAGTTTCTCAAGCTTTCTAACGTTTATTTCTTAGTTGTTTTTAGTTTTATTTCTTTGTTTTCATGTGTGTTTGGTTTGTCTAACCCACTCACAAACTTATGTCTTGTTTAGCAGGCTTATCTAAACATGCAAGTGTTGTGTTTTTGCTCACCCAAGTGACAAAACCAACACAACACCCTGCACCACATAGCATGCTCCTTGCCTTGTCCATCAATGTTCTGTTCATTCTCTCAACAACTGCATTTTCTTGTGGGGTATAAGGTGTGGTATTTTGGCATGCAATGCCACACTACTTGCAGAACTGCTCAAAATCCTTTCCATGTAATTCTCCACCATTGTCAATTTTCAACACCTTGATCTTCTTATCTATTTGGTTTCCATAAGATATTTAAACTCTTTGAATTTCTCGAAAACCTTCGATTTCTTCCTCAGAAAATATATCCATGTCTTCCTGGAAAAATGATCTATGAAGGAGACATAATACAAGGATCCACCAAGTGAAGGGACTGTTACAAGCCCAACCATATCACTATGAATCAAATATAGAATCCCCTTTGCCCTTGTCGCTCTAGATGGGAACCTAACCAGATTTCGCTTCCCATATATGCAATGTTCACAAAAATTGACTTCCAAATTACAATCAAGAAAACCTTCAACCATACCTTCGTTGTGCATAGTTCTAAGTCCTTTTTTTCCAATCTGTCCCATCCTCTAGTTCCATAACATGGTTGGGTCGACTTGATGAAGAACAGTCGAATCAATTTGTATCGACTCAACTTGAGTTGATTTGAGTCGAGTCAACTTCAGGAACAACAATGTTGTTGCATCCAGTTGAGTTGACATTCCCTAACAACTTGTATATGGTTCCAATCTGAATTCCTTTCATATAGACCATCACACCCTTGACTATTTTGCACGTATCCTTTTGAAATAGAGTGTGCACACCTGCATCTCTTATCTCACTGACAGATATCATGTTTATTTCCAAACTCAAAATATGTAGCACACCTGGAAGGGTTCCACTCCACCCATCCTGCAGTATCAGTCATATTCTTCTCCCCCTTCATATCTCTCATATTCACAAAACCATTCTTTGTGAGGTTTCATATGAAAGGATGCTCCCGAGTCAATCAACCAAACATCTTGATTCGACTGTGTACTAGTTGATGTTAGATACACATCGCCTCCTTTATCCGAAACAATCTTTCTCTCAATCGACTGCTTCTCATTAGATCCTGTACTGAATTATATTTCCTTCTACTTGTAGTCCCTTTTGTAATGCCTGAATTTACCCCATTTCCAACATCTTATCATCGACTGAATCATGGATTTAGATCTATCCTTCGACTTAGACTTTCTACCAAAGAATTTTCCCTTATCTCTATTGACCATTCAACCTCTCACCATTAAGGCATATTTGGTCGATCCTTCCATGTTCTTCCATCTCATTTCTTCTGATAATAAAGACGCAACCATGTCTTCTAGTGCTAATGTGGTTGAATTACTCCATATAGCCATGACTAAGCTATCCTATGAGTCTGGCAAAGAACATAATAGGATAATACATTTCTCCTCCTTGGTGATTTTAATATCCACAAATGATAACTGGCTTATTAAAGTATTGAATGCATTCAAATACTTAATTACCGAGCTCCCATCACTCATCCTCAAAAGATATAGTTTCTTTCAAAGAAACAACTTGTTTACCAGGGATGTTGAGTGGTACAAGCTTCCCAACTTGTCCCAAATTTTCTTAGCCAAGTCTTCACTCGAGACATTCAACAACACCAAAACTGCAAGTCAAAGTCAAATCACACTCCTTGCCCTTGTTTCAAATTTCTCCCATTCTTTCCTCGACATACATGTTGGAATCGTATCTGGACAAATTGCTTCCCATTTTTCTCGATCTACTAGGAGATGTTCAATTTTAAGCTTCCAAAGCTCAAAATTCCGGCCATTGAATTTTTTGATCTCTATCATTGAACTGCTTGCCATTCTTTCAAGCACAACTTTAAAGATCTCTAACTTATGGCTCTCATTAGACCTAGGGTTTAGCTCAGATCCAAGATTTTCTCAAATCAAGCTTTGATACCACGTGTTAGGAAATAGACATCCACACTAAACCCACTAGGAAAGAGGAGACACATTTAAACAAGAAAATAAATGACAAACACGGTACACATAGATTTTACACTGGAAACCCAAACGAGAAAACCAATATTCCTTAAGCGTCTTGCTCTCTTGTTGTCTTATTCATCAAGAATAAAGAGTTATGTGACTAACCTTGGTCTACACCTAAGACACAATTGCCATCATATTCTCTTGCTTTACACAAGAACAAACCCGAAGCCAATCTGAATTACATATACATGACCAAAAACCTCTAAAAAATCGATCTAAATATTGATTAACATAATACAATTACAACACACCTTATTTATATGCTTTACATCATGCAAACCCCTAAATCATGGCACCCAAAAATGGTTATAGATCCATGTAGATGATTGGCTGCAAATCCCATGAATCTCGAGATTCTATTAAAGTCAACTTCAATCGGTTTACTAGTTGATTACCAATTGACCTCCAATCGATCTTCAATCGATTGCCACTTGACCTCCCGACTGAAATATCCCCGATCCCGCTGATTAAGATATTTTCTACTGATCTATTGTTCTGTCTTGCAGATCTGATACACTGGGGGTTTCTGGATGCGTTTCAGTTGTATGTTTGAGATGTTGATGGTTATTGCATGTGCATGTGGGTTATTGCATGTGCATGTTGTTTATTGCATGTGCATGTTGCATATTTATGGTTTTAACAACATATAAAGGATGCATGCAGAAGTAAAGAACATCAACAACCCAATATCATGTATTATACGGTTCAAGCATGGAAATACAATAGCCTACTGAAAATATAGAATATAAACGCTAGCTAGATCTCATGGATCATCATTGGAATACAAGCAAATAGCATAAAAATACCCATGATCAGAAGATGATAACAGATCTGATGCATACATAGATAGATTGACAAAATATGCGATTCCGGAAAAGTACGGTAACTGCTACTAGCTGGAAAACTCATCTGGAAGAATAGATCATCAGAATGCACTGGAAATGGCTCTAATAGAAGCGCCCTGGCCTCTAGACTAAAATGGATGAGTGTTGGATCTTGGATCTGGTCTCTGAGGTACTGGATCTGGACCCCTGGGGGGTTTGCGCACATCCTGGGACACTGGATGCGCCCCAAAGGATTCCACCAACAAAATTTGATGCTATATGGCTCAAAACGATCGTCTCGCCAAATGTGGAACTGGGTCGAAAGGAATTGCTCAGATCTGCTCTGATACTCTGCATGCAACCCCAAATGTCTGTCCGGAAGAGCTGCGCCCTAAATGGCCGTATGAGGCGATATGAAAGATTCCACCGTCAGAATCCAACAATAGATGGCTTAATAGAAGCGCCCTGGCTGGATCTCAAATGGGTTGGAAGGAAACTGCAATCTGGACTCGGATTTCGTGCAGCTCTCCAAACCCTCAAATTGACTTGCGCCCTCACTGGCTGAGCTACGTACTCTGCAATGGATACTCTTGAAAAGTACGGTGAAATACCTGGAAGGTATCTTCGATGGGCTAGGGTGTGTCTCTCAACACCGAAACCGATCAATGGTGGTGGTTTCCTCCATAAATCCACAAAACAGTAAGGTCGACTCTCTTCCTCCTTTGGGAACTCTCAACATCAAATCATAACAATGCATAATGAGGAATTAGGTCAAATTCCTCCATTTATACCTTTCCCAATCTAATTCACCATTGACCTCACTTAAGCTAGGCGCTTTTCCTCCTAAGGTGAATAATGAATTAATTAAGTCCCCCTTTAGCACCTTTTCATTCTAATTCTTCGTTGACTTAGGCTTAAGTGACTTTTCCTCCTAAGGTGAATAATTAATTAATTAAGTCCCCCTTTAGCACCTTTTCATTCTAATTCTTCGTTGACTTAGGCTTAAGTGACTTTTCCTAAGTATTTTGGCTTAATTCATCGTTTAGCCATCAATTCCTCCTTATTTCTCCATCTTGTTCCCTGTTTGTGCTTGAATATAGTCTACGGGAACACATAGAATACTAAGTCACTCCCTGTTGGCCTACTCTTGGGAACGAGACATCACACCGACGACCTCTTATTGGCTTACCTTTCGACTTTCCCATTGAACACTTTGACTTCGACTTTCCTGGTCGATCACTTTGACCTTCGTCTTAACTATCGACTCGACTTGAATCGTCGATCAACTTATCCCCTCTGGATCCACCTTGATTAGGCAATTGGATTAATGTTCTTTCATTGTAAAGAATATAACAACCCAATAATGACTTGCATGAATCTACAGTCTCTGTGATTCTCATGGCGTATTGGGTGAGACCTTCTTCAGTCCTTTAAGATTGAATATGCTGACACCTATGGGGTATTTATTAGTCAAGCCTTTCGAACCTTGGGTCTGAAACCTCCCAACCAACAATCCTAGTAGACATGTAAGAACAAATCAAAGAAATAATGAAGATACATAGCTTAGAATGACAAAGAAGTGAAACTACAATCCTTGAAATGTGGGAAAAGTACAATAGTAGTGATGCTAACAAGTATCCCATCCTTTATTTTCATTTATAATGTTTGCTTACCACTTGGGTGGTCAATAACTTGGTTTTTATAGAGCTGAGGGCATTTGTAATTACAATCTATTTAAAGCCAACCATAGTGGGTTGTAAGTATTTCACTATCCATATTGGTCCATCACTTAACCATTACAACCTTATATCTAAAGGAGATATGCTTTGTAGTTAATGTTTGACTTCTAGTCAAACATCATTCCAATCCATTCTACAATCAACATTTGTATATTCAGGCTATTGATATGTAATACATATACCATTAATACTATTTTGTGGGATCTAAAAATCAACTAATACAAAATGGATCTACATAGCTATTATATTACTTTATTGAGGCTTTGGAATGGGGAAGGTATAGTTTGGGACCTAGAAAGGTAAGTTTGGGTAAGATCTTAAAAATTGCACTTATTGATTAGAATTGAAAACCCTTCGGTTTAGGGTCAAAGAAGTGGAACTTTAGGGTCTCGGATATCGAGGACACACTCGAGGTCATCATTACATTTTATAGGTTGATAACTTTCCAACAATGGTTTATTTTCATCAAATGAAGTTCGTTTGCAAATGTTATGCCCTTAAGAAGGTAATAATGCAATTATTCATCGTAAGGCAAAGTGGTAGCCATGCTAACTTATGTGGAGCCAATAACATATGAGAATGCACTATATACTTTTAGAAACATCATGAACATTCAAAGAGGGCTATGAACCCCAAAACCCAACCCTAATTCTAGCTATAAAAAGTCTAGTAGAAGGAGGGGAAATGGTTCACTTTCTTTAATTGCCATTGTTGTTCCATAGTATTAGTAGTGAGTGTGGAGGACATATGGACATATCAAGGAGAGAGAGAATTAATTTATAGAGAACTATAAAAGACCATGGTGTCTCATAGCTATGCATCAAGCTTGGATCGTTTTGTAATCTCCATTATATAAAAGATGAAAGACATGATTCTTCATTTCTTGTCAGGTTTCCCCACATTAAGTTTCCTAGGGTAAATATTGTGTTTAATTATGTGTCTTTGCTATTGTACTTTTGTTCTTTATGTCACAATAGTCAAAGAATTCAAATGGTGTGATTTCATTTCTATTAAAACACTTAAAACACAAAAAAATAGTTTCATGCAATAGAGCATACACTTGTAGGTGTTGTAAGCCTTAGATATTTATTAATGAAATGATCATTGAAATATCCAAGATAGTTTCATATAATTAGCCATTAATGTTCAAATCTTACCTACTCCAGCTATGCAAAGTGTCTAATTTATTTATTTATTTATTTTTATGTTAAATTAAGTATTGGTTTGAATACTCACTAATTAATTAGTGAGACATACAAATTTTCTATGATTTCACTCTCACACTTATTATGTTCTAATACTTTTATTCATATTGTTTTATGTTTTAGTATACAATTTTATACGCACCAAATTTTAAGTATAGATCTTTGAGTCATAAATGGTATAACTAGATGGTTTCCATTATGTGCATGGCTCATAAAATTATTCTTCTAATTTTTTTCAATTTATATTGTTAAGCACTTAATTATTGGTAAAAACTAAGTCATAAGTAATAAC
Source organism: Picea glauca (assembly GCA_000966675.3). Taxonomy (NCBI): domain Eukaryota; kingdom Viridiplantae; phylum Streptophyta; class Pinopsida; order Pinales; family Pinaceae; genus Picea; species Picea glauca. The sequence continues at coordinate 682,987 of JZKD02S2235000.1, forward strand.
AAGTGCATATTTTTATGTTCGACGGCTTTTATTGTAGAGTTTTCATGTTCCACAATCATACTTCCTTTTTATATTTTGGGCAACGGGGCACATGAATTATTTATTTAATTTATTACAAGTGACCAACATCCAACAACCTCAACGAATATACATGATGATGATCATGATTACAGTAAGGAGGTAGTTGGACACAGACACAAAATGAAATAGCAAAACCAAACCTCTGCCTACTCTTTGCTTTGCAGAATATTGTATGCAGCTCAACAACCGTCTACTTACCACCTTATTGTTGAAATTCAATTACTCACAAGTCATCACAACAACAAAGTCCCATAATCAATCTCTAGAATTCTACAATTCTACAGACTGCGATTGGCAATGGCTTCCTCTACTCTGGGCTTTGTCAACATTCCTTCAATTAATATCCACGGTAACCGGAGGATTTCCGTGAGATGTCCTCTGTTTTGTAAAGTAAAAGCAAAAGCAGAAGCTGTGGATGTGGAGAATAATGAGATGTGTGTGTCTACAACAAATGCAAAGCCTTGGGAGGTGCTGTTTGAGAAAAAAAGTACAAAAGCGGGCGGCCCTTATCCTGGAGGGAAGATGGGTGTTTACACAGGCCGTGATCCGACAAAGAAGAAGGCCGAGTGGTTGAGACAAAGGGCGCCACAAGGGGAACGCTATCAGGAACTGAAAAGCTCCTTGTCCTCGTTGAAGCTGCACACTGTTTGCGAGGAAGCACAGTGCCCTAATATCGGAGAGGTATGCTGTTTGCTAATTTTTAGTAGTTGTTCAATCTCAAATACATCTAATTAAATATTCTAGTCGACTTCCCACATCTCTTTTCAGTCATTTTGATATGGAAATGGAACTTCAATCAATGCGATTTGGTTCAGTCATTTTGATATGCAAACAGAACTTCAATCAATGCGATTCGGTTTGTTATGACAAGGAAATATAAATTCAGTAAAATGAATTTGGAACATCTAGATAAGCAATTGGGAATTCAATCAATTTGATCTTGTTACTTTTGAAACCCAAATTAAACTCTGTAAAATTAACAACCTTTTGGAAAAATTGCTGGTAAAATAACAAGATTCAACTAAAACAAAACGTTGTTGGATTAATTTAATTTGCATGACAAGTGTATGTATATTTCAACGAATTGTTTTTTGGCAGTGCTGGAATGGAGGAGAGGGAGGAGGAGCAGGGGTCAAGGGAGAGGGAGGTGGAATTGGGACAGCCACAATTATGCTTCTTGGGGACACATGTACTCGAGGTTGCAGATTCTGTGCTGTGAAAACTAGCAGGAATCCTGGTCCACCAGATCCAATGGAACCCGAGAACACGGCAAAAGCAATAGCTAGCTGGGGGTAAGTTTTAAAATTTACCATTGTGCTTTTCTCATCTCAGGTAAATGTGCATCTCAGTGAGTCAGAGCTCTCTTAAATTATATTCCCCGTTGCCAACGAGTGCGTCAGCATTTGGTGTTGAAAACTCTGAAACATTTCATGCACAATAAAGCACCTTTAGGGCTTGCAATATGACTCTGTTTGGGAGTTGGCACCTGCTAACTGACAGACAGAACCCATATCTCCCCAAGAAAATCACATGAATATGCAAATACAATGGACATCCACGAGATCACTGAACCTGAGAGACTTGAGCGACTAGATACTAAGCACAAAACTGCCATATTTAATTTAATTTAGATATTAATGTCCTCTGAAGGCCAAAGTTGGTCGATGGGGTTGCAAGGAATACATTATGTAAAGATGACAAGTGGAAGGCAAAAGCACATCCCAAAGGAAAAATAACCTAAAAGAAGGAAAAAAAGAAGAAATAACTGGGAAGTACAAGCCCAAAGAGATGAGCAACATTGAAAAAGCTCAAGAAGGAGGAGTTTCCTTGGCTGAGATCTGTTGTTTTGGAGAAACACCTCTAACATTCAAGGCCACAAAGAAATGTGTGATGCGTGAGGCTATGGCAGTCATTGGGTCTACGATGCTTTGCAGGTCTATCATGTGAGTTTGGAAGTTGGCCATGGGGCCTCTTCCTACTAGTGTTAGAGGGATGAAAGTAAGAGGTTGTGAACTTGGTGCATGTCTTTTTGGGTAATTGAACTTTGGTAAGTTGTTGGCAAAGGTCGAACATATCCCAGAGGAAGAGGGATAAACATCTTTGGTCCTCATAAGCGATGCGTATTTGGAGAGAACCAAGTGAATCTATGAAGAAACAAAATAACCGTCCTTTAATCTTGTCGTAGAGAGAACATCGGAATACAAAATGGTCCTTAGTCTCAGGCTCTAAGTAGCAGATCTGGCAAACACAATGCTTCTAAGGAATATGGTGATTTATCTCTATGCAAAGCTGGTGGGAGCAAACTCTAGGTTGGGTGAAAGGGACCCTTAGGCTGGAAGGTAACTAGAGTTGGGTGTATCCCAAGGGTTGAATGAACCCATCACTGCACCGGAGATACAAATTCGAGTAGTGATGAAGTTTGGAAGAAATCAGTTCTCTAGGTTCAAACCATATGGATCAAAGACAGGCTTTGTAGATCTTAGTACAAATACCCTTGTTTATCTCGTCTTGGAGAGATTAGGAGCATCCACTGAAAAGTTACGTGGGGGTGGCCTATCAATAACAAGGTGAATGAGGTGAAGCAATGAAGAGGCTCACGTATACCAACATGAATTGATCCCATGTTCTGCCTGCTTCACAGAGGATTTGAGAGCAAGATATGGATTTATAAAAACACCACTTTGTGAATTGCCCAACCGTTTGAGCCTGCGTATCATTGTCACTACAGGGAAGATTATTGAACTACATTTTGCAAGAAATGGGGCATTCCAAGATCTCAAAATGTATGGAGTCACGATTAAGCTAATAAATAATATAATTTTCATTGTATATGATACTTGCAATGCAAAATCCATTCAAATTGAAGACATTATAATGCTCAACTGCCAATGAAAGGGTTTTGTTACCATTTTGCCTTCACATCTGGCAATGAACCCAATTCACCAGAAAATACTCCCTTGAGAGGTCCACCCTGTTAAATTATCGAGCTTCATTTAATATGCGGATTATTTCTTTAATTTTTTCAATACTTTGATTCCAGCTTAATACATTTCGACAAAACAGAATCATAACTGAATATCAATAACCATGTAGATCCATAAGCATGTACATCCACAACGCATATACCCTGGGGAAACTCTATACAGGGAGAAAAATCCCAGCAAACAATCTTCCTTTATTGCAAGTAAAATGTAAGATGATGTACAATAAACCACCATGAAAAGTACCTGACTGTGTGACCAGCAACAAAAACTTCACTGTCCTTTACTGCTGATATAAACCAGCACTTCTAGCAACAATCCTTTGCTGCCCTTTTACACAGTAAATTATATTTTGCTCCCTTTGTAACTGTGTATATCAGCTGACTATAAATTAATTCAAACGCTACCCTTAGACAGCAGACTCATATGCTGTCCTTTCTCACTGTGTAGACACCAGACTCATATGCTGTCCTTTCTCACTGTGTAGACAACAGACTCATATGCTTGCTGCCCACTCTCAATCACCTGCAGACAGATTCCTTTCTCTCACTCTTGCGCTGCATAACAATATGAATGAGTAAGAGGGGTCGAACTCTGTATCTAAAGGCGTAGGAAGGAAGAGAAGAGTGAGTTCGAATTAGTAATAGCCAACATGCCTTTACAGCTCGAATTGAACTTGACTTGACTGAACTTTGCACGACAACTCGCCCTTGAGACCTAGCTTATGCATGGCATGCCAACTCAACATGCAACTTGACATGCATGCAACTCGACATGCAACATGACATGCATGCATACAACTTGACATGCATGCAATGCGACATGCAACATGCAACACAACTTTGTCAACTTTGAGTTTGACCACTCGAACTAGACATACAACTTGTCTTTTACAACTTGAGTTTGACAACTCAAACTAAACATGCAATTCAACTTTTACAACTGAGTTAGGTAACTCAAAATTCTTTTCATGGTGGATAATGTTACACGTGCCAATGCACTAGATCAATACATTTACATTATTTGCATAAGGAAGATTGTTTGTTTCTAGCTCATAGGAATTGTACATTCAACCTAACTTTTGCTAGATGCCTTGACTTTTGCTCATGGCTCACAAGGCTTGACTAGACTCACAAAGGTTGTACGTTCCCCCTGACTTTTGCACTAGTCTGTCTATGCTCACAGAGGTTCTACATTCCCCCTGACTTTTGCACTAGACTGTCTATGCTCACAGAGGTTGTACATTCTGTTAGAAATTTAAGGGCAAACTAGAAACATAAATAACCCTTTAAAATTTTATTTACTACAGTAGTTTTAGATCAACAATATATTCAATTTTTTTTTATGTATACCAATAACAGAAATAAAACAATGGATCTGAACATTACTAAAGAAAACAGATCTGAACATTACATTAGAAAAAACAAGGAACAAATCTGTACATTACCTTAGCAAAAACAAAGAACAGATTTACCTGATGTGCTTGCTGTTGTCCTCTTTTCTGTATGCTCAGAAAAACTCAAATGGTCATGGATCAAACCCTCAGGGGTAGATCTCATCATGATCTTTTTGAACAGTTTTGCCAAGAAGAACTTTAGGTAGATCTCAAAAAACCAATCAGCATACTAAACTTCAAGTACAGGGCTGAAATAAAAACCCCAATGACCAATCTAGAAGCTGAAAGAAAACCACTAACAATCCTTAATAAAATCTGTTCAAGAAGGGACTGTTACAGCAAAATAGGTGGCAGAAAATAGGGCTGCCTCAACAAACCCTGATTAGAGTGATGAAGGTTGTAACTAGGTGACAACAACTAGGTGGCACCAGAACTGAGGCAAATGACAGCATTAGGGTGGCAGCAAAAACAGCAAGGAGGTGGCGGCAAATTGGAAGGGAGGAGAGGAAGAGGCCACATCTAAAACCCAGCAAAGAACTGCTCCAAAAGGAGGGCTGCACCACTGTACCAGCAAGAAGAGTCAACCAGGAGAGAGCCATACCCCCAAACCAGCAAGAGAGACAGTCCCAAGGAGGCTGCACCTCAGCAAGAGGACTGTCCAAGGAGGCCGCACCACAACACACAGCAAGAGGACTGCCCAAGGAGGAGTCCGTACCCTATACCAGCAAGAGAGACAGTCCTAAGGAGGCCGTACCTCAACAAGAGGACTGTCCAAGGAGGCCGCACCCAACAAAAATCTGTCCAAGGAGGCCGCAGCAAAAATACCAAACTGAAACAAGGAGAGGCTGCAGCAAAAATCAGACCAAGTGAGAGATTGGAGGAAGAATGATGAGTGAGTGAGAGAGGGGGAGAGGTCTCCTTTTATAGTTTAGGTAGTAGGTTAGGGTTAACTAAACTAACCCTATCTTTAGGGTTAAATTAAAATCCAACAATAAAACAAATTAAAATAATTAATATTTTAATCATAAAATATTAATTAGAAAGTCAACAAGTCAAGGTGACTAGAAAATACCAACACCACATAAACATTAAGAAGGAAATGGCTCAAGCAAGGGGATGCAACAGTAACAAGACATAGTCAAAGGGGGGTTCTTCTTCAATGGTAAAATGTCCACATAAGTCTCATGATAACTTATAAGCTTTTATCATCCCAGCATAAGATGAAGGTCAATGATGTGATCATGTCCTTCTTCTTAACTGCTCCTTGGTCTCATGGACCATCCCGGGAGAGAAGAAGATTACACATCATCTCGTCTTGGTACTTAACCAAGAACTGCCTGGTCCTAGACCAGGATACCCTAGAAAACATCTGGGGGCCCTAGATCACCACTAGGGTCTTATCCACCAAGGTACACAACCAAGGATCAATCCAAGCACTGAGAAAGGATTCCCTGGAACACATCCAGGGGCCCTAGAACACATCTAGGGACTTACATCATCAAACTGCTTGGTCCTTGACCAAGAACCCCAACAATACACTAGGGGCCCTCACTAGGGTCTTTTGCCATGGCTCTAACTGCTTGGTCCTAGACCAAGAACCCCAGGAGTGTACTGGGGGCCCTAGATCTCAGCTAGGATCTTTTCCATCCTCTCAGAGAATGGCTCTTGCAGCTGCTTAATTTTAACACATTCCCCCTGACTTTTGCATTAGACTTACATCTTGACTTTTGTTTTAGTTTTACAAGGCTTCTTCCTTTGTCTTGGCTAGACTCACAAGATCATATAGCATCTCGTTTGTCCTGACTTTTGGTTTGACTCACAGAGGTTGGACGTTCCCCTTGGCTTTTGTCAATACCTCACAAGACTGGTTGATTCTCCAAATCTCCCTGGATAGCTTCAAGGTGGCCCATATGGCCTCTCATTGGAGAATGACTGCCAATGCTGCCAAATTTAACACACCCTTGTACAAATCTCATTCTTTACCCTTCCAACATAGGACAAGGGCCAAGCAACCCAAAAGGGGGAAAGCAGACCTTGTAGGGTCCTCAAAGTAGATTTGCTACAAGTGTATCCTCCACTAAGGGCAGGATAAAGGCTGCAGTCACCAGTGCATTCAAAACATGTCTTCTCTTTGCCAAGATAATAACAACTGGTTGAATCAATCTCAGCATGTCGAGACATCAAGACTAAAGTGAAACATCGCAGGGTCAGAACCTCATAAAACAATGATCAACTTGCATTTCATTCAGGGATAAAATAACCCATATCAGGAACTCTGTACATGGACAGTGGAACAGCACATTAATACGTAAAACTAACAGATAACATATTCCTTAATATTACGCAGTCTGTATTTCTGGTCATGCTCGGCTGAAACATGCAGTAAGATGGCCTGCAAAGGACCTGAAATTGACTAGTCCTGTAATACTACCTACAGGTATCCAGGAGCCAAAGGAAAGGTGTGCCCTAGCTACCACTCTAATCACCATCATTCAGCCACTCAGCCATGACTCTGTAATGATCAAACTTCATCTGCCTGGAACAGCTGAATAACAACCAATGCTGTGGTAAGGCACAGGCCATGGACGATTATGCGAGTCCTTTGAAGACAGGCTGCACACAAACAGGGCAGGCTGAACCTGCCTGCTGCACATATTGAACTGACAACTTATTTCATTAAGCTGTGACAAATTGAATCAATGTCGCTAAAATGGATGTCTTCTGCAGATAGGTATCCTAGCCACTGCTTGAACTATTAATTTTGCCTGTAGGGACCGAAGCATCAGATGTCATTGCAGTGCGATGTTTGAGCCTGATTTTGAAATCTGATCTAATCCTACTGAAATAACAAAATAAATTCAGCTTGGTCTACAGCAATAAATTCAGCCATTGTAATGCAGTAGATTTTCAGATGATAATAGCCCTAAAATTCACTACAGCAGAAGGAATCACAGTGATTATATAGTCTGGAACTGCAACGCAGTAAATCTGCAAACCACAGTCCGAACAGCAGATATAAAATTTAGAGACAACAGAAATAATAGTGAGTCTCAAGAATACAGACAGTTTCTTGAGAAGATATGATGTCAACTCAGGGCTAGAATTATTCAATAATCCGAAATGGATCATTTATAGAGAAATGGCTTGTTTTTCAATGGCTTTTATGTTTTGGGTCTAGTGTTTGAGTTGCAGGTTTAATGGCGGCAACCCCTTGTTAAACCTTCTATATCAGACTGTTCGAAGTCCTTTTCCAATGCCTTGGTGGAAGTCTTAGATCAAAGCCTTTGGAAAATGAAATCTTGAGAATGCAGAGGGATGGACGAATGCTGTGTGGAGGTGTTACTTCTGCACTCCACACTCATAGAAAGAAAAAACTAAGGCCTAAAGGGCTATGCAGAATTGGGAAGTGGCACAGACTATGCAGAGCATGGGATGTGAGTCGTGACTACTCTCCAGTTCAGGTCCTCCGTATTGTTATAAAGAAGAGGGCCCCTCCACATTGAAGAAAGAAGAAGAACCCCAAGACAAATAAGGACGAGGTCTACCTGGCTACACAGAGTGGTGACACATGTGCCCTGTGGCCAACATGGAAGTCCTATGAATAAAGAATTCCATGTGGCATCTATGTGGGCGACAGTGACCCTAAAGGAAAAGATTCATAACATTCTCTGTTTGGATTTCGGGGAAGGCAATTATGATTGCGGGGAATAGCAACAGCTGGTAGATGTAGAGATCTTGGCAATGGATTTCAGGGATAGTCTCTTGACCTTTCGAAGGAAAGAAACTTATGGAGGGAGGCAATAAAGAGGAGATTGGAGACAAGAAGTGGGCAAGTGAGTTGGCATTGGGAGCTTGAAGCTTGGGAAGTTAATGGTGCTAATGTAGAAACATTGAGGACTCAAAATGAGAAGTCTGTTCGTTGATTGAGAGGACGAAGAGGGGTGTATGAACGTGTCCACAGGAATGAATATTGTCTCAAAGCCAAATTGCAATTTGTAAAACAAAACCGAGGAGTAAGAATACACAAAATCTATTTCTGAGAGGTTATAGCTCCAATTTGTAGTCATTCTTGAGCATAAAAAGAGCCAAACAAAGGCCATTTCTTGCTAGTTTTCCCAAATATGTTCCTAGAAAACATATTTGTGTTATTACTATGTAATATATATGTGATTGATTTCTTCAATTCTAGAATACACAAAATCTATTTCTGAGAGGTTATAGCTCCAATTTGTAATCATTCTTGAGCATAAAAAGAGCCAAACAAAGGCCATTTCTTGCTAGTTTTCCCAAATAGGTTTCTAGAAAACATATTTGTGTTATTACTATGTATGTGATTGATTTCTTCAGCACTGTTTTCTTCATTTAAATTATAGTCTATAAGTAATACACAATCAGAATTAATGCAGAGTAGAATAGAAAACAGAGATAACCATTTTATTTTCCACAAAATGAATTAATGTTTTTATTTTCCACAAAATGAATTAATGTTTGTGCTAGTGAATCGACATGGCCATAGGCTGTGCAATTACAGATCATATTGGTATTGGATCCCAAGGTAGAAAAAACTTGGTGAACAACCTATATGGAGAAAACCTATAGTGGATACTAGAAGAATGGAGAGCCATTGTTGCAAGGTTTGGAAGATGTAGACAACTGAAAATAACAGGTATTTATAATGAGGAACAACTCAAGGAAGACCCTGAAATCAATTTTACTGCATGGTAGCAGAGCATTGCTGTATTGACTGAGATGTAACACAACGATTGGCAAGAAATGATGGAGAGAGATATGTAGCAAGGACCAAGTACATAAGAGAAAGTAGGAAATAGCCCAAGGGTGAACAACCTAACAATTCAGGTAACATTGACTCTCTCCTTTTGTCTTCAAATACTCCATTCAAGTTTGAAGCAAAACCTGAAATACCAATATATAATGGTCAAGTTAATGCTGAGAAACTCAATGGTTGGTTGAAGTAGCTAGAGGTCTATTTTGGCCTTTATCAAATACAAGAAACCCAAAGGATTTCTTTTCCTTTTTTGAAAATGTCTGGACATGCTTTGTTATGGTGGGAGAGCTATGTAGATGCTTTAAGGCTAGGGAAAAAGCCCATAATTACAAAATGGGAGAATTTCAAGGAATTGTTGAAATCACAGTTCTATCCTAGGCTATGAGAAAGAACTATTAAAATATTCGATGTGCTCGTTTTACCATAGACAATATCACTATTGTCACCCAACCATAGGCTCGCAGCCACCCCCGAGCACCATAACCTTTGCTAGATAAAATGATTCTTGAAGCAACACTAGAACCAACAGATAACCAAGAGAGTGCATCTTTCTCCAAAGATAGCTCACCAGACAGAAGATCCCAAAGCCACGGAACAAGAACAATAATCAGCTGCAGCAGTTGCACTTGCAGTTACCAAGAATACCACCAAGAGATACTAGAAGGTAGGGCACACATCTTAGGTTAGATGGTGCTAGAGAGAGAGACCAAGAAACACCCCAGAAGATCCACCTTCCATCCTTGTAGCTGCAGCTCCAAACTTGCGCCATACTTGAGAGAGTGAGTGTGTACAAATGAGCTAGATCATCTCTTATTTATAGTGGTTCTTGTCACTTCTCTGGGCCGACTTGTCCTTTTAGAAGCTAATACTTTAATATTAATTCTTTTACTGAGCCGACTTGTCTTCTAGGGTTTTTTACATATTTGTTTAGGGTTTCTCTTGCTTCTAGAATATTCTATTCTAGCCAAAGGTTACACATGGAGGTTAATACCTCCCGTAGCTACCGTAACATCAACACTCCCTCCTAGCTAGGGAGGTATTAACGGTAATGGTCTTGAGCAAAAACAGATCATTCTGCTGGTAGCATCATCATAGCCACACATGCTATCTCATGATCACACAAATCAAACCACGAGAAACATCATCACTATCCATCTAGCTGGCAATCATCTCCAACACTAGTGGTAGTCTCCATGGCAATCGGATAGTAACATATAGCTGCTACAATTCCATCCAATAGAACACAACTGTGTCTATCCATAGTAGTACACAACTACTATCCAGTTGTACACAATCACTCCTAGTAGCACACAACTACTAACCACTGACACACAATCACTAACAGTGGAGCATATCCACCACAGTAGCATACAACTATTGTCTAGAGACATACAGTCTCCACAACAATCAAATCATATCATCTGATATCATCCTGCATCAACAATGTCATCAACTGCATCACCTCTAAGCCATACTAGCATGATGCGAATGCATCATATCTAAGCTGTACTGGTGTGATCTGGAGTATCATCTACATCATCTCTAAGCCGTACTAGCATGATGCAGGTGCATCATATCTAAGCTGTAGTCGCATGATGTAGATCAGTGCCTCTCTGTGTCACCTCTAAACTGTATGATCATCTCTAAGCTGTACTAGCATGAGCATATCTAGCATGATGCAAATGCATCATATCTAAGCTGTACTAGCATGATCATATCTAGCATGACACGAGCCATCTGCATCACCTCTAAGCTGTATGGTCATCTCTAAGCTGTACTAGCATGGCATATCTAGCATGATGCCAATGCATCATATCTAAGTTCAATGTCATATCTAAGCTGTACTAGCATGGCCATATCTAGCATGATGCGACTCATAAGCATCGTCTCTAAGCTGTACTAGCATGAACATATCTAGCATGATCTCAATACATCATATCTAAGTTGTATGTCCACCTCTAAGCTGTACTAGCACGATGCACCTTAGGCCACTGTATCATCCACAACTCCAACCATCTATATCATATCTAAGCTGTACTAGCATGATCATAACTAGCATGATGCAAGCATCATCTCTAAGCTGTATTAGCATGATACAAATCTGCAACTCACTAACAGTCCATGATGCCACATATCAGCACTCCATCCCAACTGAGGAAGTCATGTCCTCCCTCTCAACCAAGGGAGCAATCTCCACAAGTCCCAACTTGTCCCATAAGTATGCAAACTTTATCTTGGACAAAGGCTTCGTCAAAATATCAGTTGTCTGCCCATCAATGGAGATATACTGGAGAGTCACTTCTCTCCTCTGGACTTTATCACGGAGAAAGTAGTACTTGATCTCAATGTGCTTCGACTTGTCATGGAACACCGGGTTCTCTGAGAGATTCACACAGCTCTGATTATCACAATATATCACAGTGGAATCCAACACCTGATCAAATAGTCCAGAAACCAGTTTACAGAGCCATACTGCTTCTGTACAAGCATCACAAGCTGCAATATACTCTGCTTTTGTAGTGCTGAGTGCAACAAATTTCTGTTTCCTGCTAGCCCATGATATCATAGCAGATCCCAAACTGAAACACATACCAGAAGTACTCTTTCTGTCACGTGCACTCCCTGCCCAATCTGAATCAGTAAATCTATGCAGTTGTACTTCACTGTTTGAGGCATATCTCAAACCATCAGTTATCGTCCCATGAAGATATCTCAAGATATGCTTTGTAACTATCCAATGCTCATGTCTGGGTTCCACCTGGAACTGGCTCAACATGTTTACAACAAAGCAAATGTCCGATCGAGTATTCACCAATTACATCAATGAGCCAATCAACTGCCGGCACAGGGACGAGTCTACTGGATCATAATCAGAGTCTCTCAACCATCACCATGGGAGTTGCCATGGATTTGCAATCCATCATCCCAAACTTCTGAAGAATCTTTACAACATACTTCCCTTGCCCCAGGAAGATTTCACCATGCTTTTGCTATACTTCTAGTCCCAAATAGTAATGCATGAGACCAAGATCCTTCATATCGAATTCAAAGGCTAACTCCCTTTTACACTGAATAATGAGAGGCTCTGCACCTCCCGGAAACAAATCACCACATAGTAGCCGGATCACAGGTGCATCATTTACAACCTTGTAATAAGGATGTGGATCTACATAACTCTTGGAAAATCCAAGTCTCGTAAAGTAACTGTCAATTCGTGCATACCAAGCTCTTGGAGCTTGCTTGAGTCCATACAAGGCCTTCTTCATACATGGGTTTCTCTTGGGTGTACCTCAAAACCTTGAGGTTGCTCTATGTATACTTCTTCCTCAATTACTCCATTAAGAAAAGCAATCTTTACATCCATCTGATGTAAAATCCAACCCATGGATGTTGCAAGAGATATGATGGCTCTAATAGAGGTATATCTGGCAACTGGAGCAAACGTCTCATCATAATCTTCTCCCTCCTGCTGGGAGAACCCTCTAGCCACAAATCTTGCCTTGTATTTATTGATACTCCTATCTGCTGTATGCTTTATCTTGTAAACCCATTTACTAACTTTTCTTTAGGTCTACGCACAATTTTCCCATACATCATTTTTCATGATGGATTGATATTCTTCCATCATAGCTTCCTTCCATTCTTTCTTCTTGACTGACAACCAAATATCCTCAAGTGTTCAACACTTGGCTTCTTTCTGGAGAAAGCTTTTTCTGGAGTCATGTTCTTCAATATATGATGAGGACTTCTATTCTGAACATATACGGTTGTCATAGCTGCTTCTCCCCATAGAAACATGGATAGATTCTGGTCATTCATCATTGCCTTGATAGATTCTTCAATGGATCGGTTCTTTCTTTCTGCTACACCATTCTGCTGAGGATTGTAGGGAGTAGTGAGCTCCCTCCTAATCCCGATCTCTCTATAGAATGTCTTGAAATCATCTGAGGTGTACTCTCTCGCTTAGTGAGGAGGTTGATATTGGTCCACACACATCTGAGTGAACGATGTCCAAAACTTCTTTTGCTTTATACGCTTCCTTTAGAATTGGTACTTTGCGAGATCACCTACCTCACCACTTGATGGAGTCATTTGCTCCATGTTTTGCAACTGTCACTCTAGCTCCTTCTCAGAGCTATTGCTTGTGACCTACTCGGAACAAGAGCAAAAATATTTCCAATAGCATTTTCATAAGAACATATCTATGGTAACAAGGATCATAAAATTACCAAGGTGACCTGCCCGGGAACAAGAAATATCTCCTAGAGGAGATGTTAGTTCATTTTGCGAACAAGTGCAATAAGCATCTATATCAATAGTACTTACATTCAACCAAGTATACCTAGCAGTAATAGAACCTTTCAAAGATTGTTGTCACAACTATAGTGTTTACTAGTACTATAGTAACTATCAAACTTGATATTTGCAAATTGAAACTTAACAATTTGATCAATCAAACCTGGAATCTGGAGCCTCAACTGCTTGTTCCTTTGAATCCACTGAATCCAAGATCATTGCTTGGACAAGTTCTCTTTGTACATTCCTTGCAAACACACTCATGCGTTGCTAGATGATATAGCTTGAAAAACATATACAAGTGCATACCTTTGAAATTTACAACATCGTTCAACTTGTCTTCTGATTCGAAACTAGACACCATCTTAACAAGAAGAGGTTAGAAACTGAATAAAAAAGGTTCAATGATTAGAACAAGCTAGAAACCATGAAATTTCAACTTTGACTACAAAATTAATTTTGACCAAAAGTCAACCTTTGACTTTGACCAGTCAACCTTTGATTTTGACTTTGACCAAAAACTCAAACTTGACGTTTTTGCTGGCTGAGGATACCAAGAGGTGCGCTAGGCTAAGGCGCACTAGAATGTCCAAGAATTAGGTCCAACGCTTCACTTAAGGTGTCCAAAGAGTTGGATTAGGGTTTGCTGCAGTTGCAAAATCAGAAACCTTAGTTGCAGCTGCAACTGGTGTCACAACGAGCTTAACAAAGAACTGCCACTTTACCTTCTAGCGATTAGACTGTCCTGAAGGTGGTGTGGGCCCATAACCTGTTAAAATATTCGATGTGCTCGTTTTACCATAGACAATATCACTATTGTCACCCAACCATAGGCACGCAGCCACCCTCGAGCACCATAACCTTTGCTAGATAAAATGATTTCGGAAGCAACACTAGAACCAATAGATAACCAAGAGAGCGCATCTTTCTCCAAAGATAGCTCACCAGACAAAATATCCCAAAGCCACAGAACAAGAACAATACTCAGCTGCAGCAGTTGCAGTTGCAACTACCAAGAATACCACCACGAATACCAGAATACCACCAAGAATGTCACCAAGAATACCACCAAGAGATACTAGAAGGTAGGGCGCACATCTTAGGCTAGATGGCGCTAGAGAGAAAGACCAAGAAACACCCCAGAAGATCCACCTTCCATCCTTGTAGCTGCAGCTCAAAACTTGCGCCATACTTGAGAGAGTGAGTGTGTACAAATGAGCTAGATCATCTCTTATTTATAGTGGTTCTTGTCACTTGTCTGGGCCGACTTGTTCTTTTAGAAGCTAATAATTTGATATTAATTCTTTTACTGAGCCGACTTGTCTTCTAGGGTTTTTACATATCTGTTTAGGGTTTCTCTTGCTTCCGAAATATTCTATTCTAGCCAAAGGTTACCCATGGAGGTTAATACCTCCTGCAGCTACCGTAACATCAACAAGAACAACTTGTGAAATTGGTAATACCTCTAGCAAAAGAACAAGGACAAAGTGTTCAAGTCTATACATTCGAGTTCTGGAAGCAAGCTATCATGTTGGGTATCTCTTTGAATGAACCTAGGGTATTAGTGAAATACCTTAGGCTTACTCAGTGATATCCAAAGATAGTGGCAATTATTAAGTGTGAAAAGCATAGATGAGGCAATTTCAGATGAACTGTTAGGTACCACCATCTCTCTCTCCTTGTTTTGGCGCATTTGAGTTTGGCACTTCTCTGGATGTAGCCTCCAACATTAATCTTTAGAATGTCCTATGTGCTTGCAAATATAGATATTGGAACATCATTCTTCTTGTAGAAATTTCAAGAATTGGGCAATTAATGCAATTCTGAAATTTCACCTCATTTACTTGAAGTTTCCCGGATCTAATCCTTGTGAACTTTCAGCATTAGGGCTGATTTGAAAAATTAAATTACAGCAGTAATAGTTCACTTCCCTTCAACCCAATTTCACTTGGCAGCAACAAGAGAAAAATATCATGTAAGTGTACTACAATGCTACAATGCTACAACCCTTGGGGCACACTTTTCAAGGCATACAACAAATCTAAAATGTATTATTACAACAGATTATAAAGACAGCAAATCTGCTCCTTTATCTTCAGGATATGTGTTAAATCACTTAACCAATTCAGCTACATGTTATGTGAAATTAGCATGAACAAGAAGGGCTGAAATGTACTCAATCAAGAAGATAACATAAGTTGAAAATCAAATCTGCAAGTACACAATATTTGGACAATTGGAAACTTTATATATATATAAAAGATGAAGTACAAGCGCAAACCACAACTTTATCACAAAGCTAGTACAAGTCAAGCTCTCCAAACCCTAGCTAGGGAAACCATAAGAAAACCCTATCCACCAACTCCTCCTAGCTAGGAATCACTCCTAACTAAAGCTGGTCACTCCACCAAAGATCCTCTACATGCTAGCATCCTAATAGTGCTTGTAAGAGCAGAGACAAGGAAATACTCTTTCCGAAGTTCATCTGCAATCTCATCAAGCTTAGATTCCTTTGTCTTCTTTTGTGGTGGATGCTCATCAACAACGGCTATTGATGCATACTGCTTTCCCTTCCTTTTCTTCCGAGGACACTGAGAAGCATAGTGACCAAATGTATGACAATTGAAGCACTTTATTTTTCAAAGATCCTTCTTCTTCTGTTCTTGAACTGGGGCCATCTTGACAAGAAGAAGTCAAAAATCTGAATCAGAGGGTTCAACGATCTGAAGAATGTCAACAAGCCTGAAACCCTAAGATTTCAACTTTGACCAAATGTCAACATGAGAGTACCAGTAGATGCACTAGGGAAAGGTGAGTTGATCTGTAGCAAAATTAATCCCAACACTGTCCAATAAATGCCCAACGTTATTCATAGAAACTTCAGATATGAGACTGTGTAGTGGCAGAAAAGTTGTGCAGTGGCAGAAAAAAAACTATGTAGTGGCAGATTTCAACAAAGCTCTGATCCCATGTTGAATTTTTAATTTTCAGATCTGATAATTATTTCCTTATGATTTCAAAACATAATTTTATGCCACTTCTATCATAGAATAATTACACTAAAAATCTCAACCAAAAATAAAACTGCAGCAGAAACAACGAAATCATAGAAAGATAGCCATGCATAGTAGACACAAGATTTTATCCTGGGAAACCCAAACTTGGGAGAAAACCCAACAACTTATCTTAAGAAAATCAATCCAAGTACATCACCATCAATATGAAGAAACCCTAGCACAATTTCGCCCTTGCATGAGGAAGATAGCGAACCCTCAAAGATAGCGAACCACCCAACATATCTTCTTAGATGCTCCTTGCAATTTCGTTGGTATGCAACTGGCTAAGCGCACTTCATGAGAAGAGTGATTGTGTTGTGAAAATGAAATGATCAAGCCTTTATTTATATAAATCGAGTCACATTTAATTTCCTTGTAGGGCTGACTTGTACTTTTGTCTTTAATATTTTCTTTAATGCTTTCCGGGGTTTCTTTAATGGTTTAATGGGCCTTGTCTTGTCTTCTTGGCATTTCTTCTTTACTATAAAAGTTGTTCATGAGCCTTGTTGATTTATCATCTCCTCACATGCACATCTATTTAATATAGAGCTTTAATGTCGAGTAGATCCATCGAGAAGCCCCTCATCACAAGAGGTCTCTTGAGCCTACATCTTCAACATTATACTAGACTTGTAAACAAGTCAAACCTACCCTATAAAAAAATAGATCACTCCATCCTGGAGTAGGCAATGTGAGAGCATCCCGTGTCTTTTTCACTCCTTGTCAAATTGACATGACTAATAGGAGAAAGACTGCCTCTGGGCCATTCACCATTGGCCAAATCAGCATGGCCCCGTGAGTGAATGTATCATTCTCCCTTGGTCAAATCAGCATGACCAATTTGGGAGAATGTCTGCCTGATGATGCTAACTGGAGAAACATCAACAAACAAGTCCTCCTTGGCACATACAACAAGTTTGTATCACCCAAGCACTCCACACTAGTACGATTGTCTTCCTTAGGGTTTATATTGTACAAACCTTAGCCATGTTGCATCACACAAGTACATGGCAAAACTACTCTAGCATTAGCCTTCAAATCTACATGTCTATCCTAAGGTTTGAGTTCTCAAACCCTAGGTCTTCAACTCTTGCATCAACAAAAGCACCGAGACCTCCATGGAACATCAAGAATACAATAACTGAGCCTTCTTCTAGGCAAGGCATCACACCAAGCTCAAGACTCATCAATCTAGTCTCTCCATGATCTTGCCCTAGCCTCACATCCCACAAGAACAAGGCTCCAAAATCATGCAAGGTGTTAGCTCCACTCTCCATGTCTTCTACTAGGGTCTTCTAAGATGTCTCTCTCCATGTCTTTTAAGATGTCTCTCTCTCCTTGTTTTTTCCCAGGGTTTCCTCATGAACCTTAGTGTCATGCTTCTAGGGTTTCCTCACGAACCCTAACATCTTTTTGCCTACAAGACTTATCCAATACAATACAAAGATTAGAGTACAACACTGATAATGAATACAAGAGCTCTTTCCTCCCTTTATATATATAGTAGGTGAGGGAAGCTAACATAAAACAATGACATAAGATACAAGTCACCAACAAGGCAACCCCACATGGAGCACTCTACCATACAAGTGTCAAACCAGGGTTTATCTGACCCCCAAAGTGAAATGCTCTTGAAGCATGATCATCCTTGGGTTCAATGCCCCTCCTCCAAGATGGTGCGCTCTCCAACAAGCTGTTAGTCTAATGCTTTCTCTTCCATGGTCGACTATCAAGGTGTCCTCATGTAAGGCACTCCTCTAATTGTGTGCCACATGTCCTCCCATGTGCCCAATGCTACTCTCATGTGTGCCAACATGGTTATTATCACCCAATCTAGCACTTGTGCAAAGCCTTCATAAGATGCTTGACCAATGTAACATATGGAAGTAATTGCCATCGTCACCTAAGCGGTTACTTCCCTCGTTTTAGGGAAGGATTGAGATCCAACACAAGGGAGGCTTCCCTAGCAACCTCAAAGGATCCTATAGCAAGTCAAGACTGTTAGAATTTCAACCCTGGGAAAATTACTTCCTTATGATCTCAAGCAAAAATTACTTGTTGAATTTTAAACAAAAAATTCAAACCATAGAATAATTATACACTGTCTGGAAATTAACTAGAAATTAAACAACGAAAGCACAAAAAAAAATTATGCCCTTCAAATATCAGCGTTTCATTAAAATTACTCAAAGCTTACAAGGGCTTTCGAACTGGGAAAATATCCCACTGAGAAAAGATTACAAAACTGTAGCAAAACCTGGCTGTTTTGGTGCATTGTACGACTTGTATGGCCTTGCACCTTGGCCTTGTACGACTGGGTGAAAAACCCTCTTGTGCCCTGTCTTCTGCAATAGCTTGATCTTCTTCTGCTGCAACAAACCTTGCTGTAACAATGCCTTGCTTGGTCAATCTCTTCTGCTGCAAACTGTTTCCTCTTACCTCCTTTGAACTTGCACACTGAGTAAAAATCCTTTATCACTCTCTCCATGTCTCACTTGTGTTTCTCTAACACTCTTTTTTGTCTCGTGTATTCTCCTTTCACTTTACCTTCCTTTTATAATATTGAGTTTTGACTGAATCTAACATAACCATTGTTGACTAACATTTTATTAGATTAATCACTCAATTAATAAAAGTCTCTTCACTTTAATAATTAACTTTAATTAAAGTGAATTACAAAGGTTTGAAAGGACTTTTGGACGACTTCCACACATCTAACATTAGACCTGTGTGGAAGTTCTTGTCCGATGCTAAAACATCAACACTCTCTCTTAGCAGGGAAGGAACTTCTTGAAGAGCCACTTAGAACTGATTGTCCCTCCGATCCTGGCATAATGTCCCACACATCATCCTCCATCATGGCATTCCTCCAAACCTGTTGGTCCGTTGCTTCCTGAACATTGGAAGACTTGGAATCAATGATGCTACTCATTAGCGCCATGTATTTTGGAAACTTCTTCGGAGGCCTTCTCTCCCTGAATGTACTACTAGGAGCTTCAATATGCTCCTTAGCATCCCTCAATATCTGCATGAACCATGGAGGTCTCCTGACAAAACTAGGAGTTGATCTCTCCTCCTCACTTGAAGGTTGACTTCCTGCATTGGAAGTTGATGATGACTTCCTGCTCCTCGTCCTCTGTCAATGGTGTTAATGTTTAAGCCATTATTATTATAGATGTTTGCATTTCATTAGATAACAATAGCATTATCCAAGATCACTGAGAAATACACAATCACAAGAGACACAACATTTATCCTGGGAAACCCTCTAGGGGAAGAAAACCCAACAAAACTTCCTTAATATAGATAGCCAATACAATGCCAAGAGATCTCTTAAACTAATACATAAAGTCCTCTCCCAGATATGCGCCACTCTCTCTCTCCTCCTTCTCCAGCAGCAGATCTGAACTTGTCTCTCAAATGAGCAAGTGAGTTGTGTGTCTAAGTGAGGCGTTGGCTTCTTTATTTATACAAGTCTGGCACGTGTGAAGTGTCTCTTCATTGGCAGGGACGACTTCTCAAATTGGGTGGGTAAACCCACCTTTATTATATTTCTGGGCCTCTTTAATATCTGCTGGGGCTGACTTCTTATTCTGCCTATTACAATTGTCTTTTGACCAATCCGC
>JZKD02S2235000.1:713811-731358 GCA_000966675.3 Picea glauca
GCACATCCTTTGCAGATTCCTTCGTGTGTAGACTGCAACTCTGGTATTCCTTCAACCATTCTTTTGAGAAAGGGTAATGCTTGATAATTAATATGAGCGTACCTTCTGTGCCACAATTCATTAGGGTTGACTTCGTCATGTACAAGAGTTTCTTCATTTTGTTCTAGTAGTTTGTATAAATTGCCTTCACGACTTCCGATAACCCTAACATTCTCTATGCTGGAGTTTTTGTGCCATGATAACACTTTTCCATCCACGAAAGCTATTCTGTTTCCCTTGTCTTGTAGGCAAGATATTGATACAAGATTCTTTTCTAAACCAGGTACATATAAAACATTGCTTAAGTGAACATAATTACTTGTTTTCATTTTGATGGCGGCTTGTCCAAATCCTTCCACGGGGTGAGTGGTTTTGTCTCCAAGCTCTACCTTGTACGAGGTCTTCTTCTCATTTAGATTTGAGAGTCTAGCTTGATCTCCTGTCATGTGCCTAGAAGCTCCGCGATCGATTATCCACAGGTCACCTTCAATCGTTCCAGTAAGTGCTGAGTAGTGTAAAAGACTGATTGTTTCACACATGTCTTCGGTTGACTTGTAACTGGTCATGCCTTGATCCAAAACTTCAACTTCGTCATTTCTATCTTCTGAGAGAGCCAAAAGGTGCGCTGAGTTAGGGCGCATCTGAATATCTTCTCTTTGAGTGAGATGCTCCATCGCAAGGTGCTGGATCTGAGGTTAGGGTTTCTTCAACTGCTTCTGCTAGTAACCCTAGCGACAGTGTCTTTGGAAGCTGCTCCTGCTAGTAACCCTAGCGGCAGTTCCTCAACGAGCTCAATACCCTAGCGACTATGCTTCCTTCTAGCGTTTAGACTGAATGAAGGAGGTGAGGGCCCATAACTTGTTGGAATATGAAAGATTGTGCTCGTTTTACCATTGACAATACCCTTGTCACCCAACCATAGGCCGAAGCCACTCTCTGAGCACCTTGACCTTGACAGAGAAGAATACTGGTAGCAATCAATACCCAAGCAAGGCTAATGCACCAAGCAAGAATAGAAACCAAGCTGATTAGATAGTCCCACCCAGAAACTGGCGCAACACCTTCCCCAGAAACTTACGCACAAAATTGCCAACTGCAGTGCGCAGAAACTGCTCTCTGCAATTCTGAGAAGTGTGAATAATGAGAACTGGCGCCCTGTATTTATAGTGGTCTGGCAGACTTACTGGGGCCGACTTCTCCTTCTGGGTACTAATTAATTCACATTAATTATATTTTTGCAGCTGATATGTCGTCTAGGGCTTCCTTTACTTCTTTGCTTTCTTTCGGAATATTCTAATCTCATCATAGGTCACAATAGAGGTTCATACCTCCCGAAGCTACCATAATATCAACACTATGAACCAAGACTCAAACAGGCTCACCCCATAACATGTACACATTTCCCTCTCTAACCCCAATTACCTAAGCCGTGTCAAGGCTAGATACTTCCGGCCTAATGAGTGCTTGCCCTTTCTGGACTCCACAACAAAACCCTTATCTTCCATGACTGAGATTGAAAGCAGGTTCTTCTTGAGCCTTGGAACATACAACACTTCCAACAAGCTAGTTGACTTGAACTGGAATAAAATTGTCCGAACTCCTTTTACTACATACTTGACATCAGTACCAAGCTCCACATGTACTCTTGAGTCTTGCTTCATTAGACTGGTAAACAACTTCCGTGCTGATGTCATATGGCGAGATGCATCGCTGTCCACGTACCATGCACTCTTAGAAACTGTTGTTGAAATATTGTAACTGCAAAGAGTATTCTATTTATTATTGAGTCATTATTGATTAGATCAATCCCCTTTTGTGGATTGATCATGTCGAGCTTTGTAAATGACCAAATCCCCTTTTGCGGATTGGTCAAACCCTAATTATATCATGCAAATTAAGAAGTCGCCCAGGCCTAATTAAAGTGGTTTTAACCATACGTGAAGAAGTCGGCCCTGCCCAGTGAAGAGACACCTCCTAGCACCTGCCGGCTAATATAAATAAGAGAGGCTAGCACCTCATTCATACACTCACTCATTCCACTCAACAAGTGCGCAAGTTTGGAGATAGCTACAGTTGGGAGAAGAAGGAAGAGAGAGGCACATTGCTCAGTGTTGGATATTCTCTAGTGTTTTGGTTTATTGTCTTGGCATTGTATTGGCTATCTATATTAAGGAAGTTTTGCTGGGTTTTCTCCCCCATGAGGTTTTCCTAGGATAAATGCTGTGTATCTTGTGATTGTGTTTCTCTCAGTGATCCTACCTATGCTATTGTTATCTAGTAAATTGAAAGGAAACTTAATAGTTGCTCAAAACTTAACAACTGTGCTAGTAGAAAGGAAGGAAACCAATGAGAAATCCTTCTCAAATTTCGCAGCAAACTCGCTCACCTGAGTTTCTGCCGAGGCTGCTACCTCCTGCTGCTGCGACTTTCCTCTGCCCTTCTTCCTCTCTGGACACTGTGATGCATAATGCCCAAGCTTATGACATACAAAACACTTGATTTTACTCATGTTCTTCTTCTTTCCTGACTGTGAGGCTAACTCCTCGCCCTTACCCTTTTTGGAACCCTTTCCTTTACCCTTCTTTGTTTGACTGACAAGGGCCAGGTTCTTGTCACCTTCTTGCCTGCTAGCTTTAGACCCCTCCAGAGTATCTTCCTGGATACAGTCGTCCCAAAGCCTCTCAAAAGTGGGAAGGTACTGCCGTGCACAGATGCCCTTGACAAATGGTTACCAAGGCTTTGAGAATCCATTCACTGCCATATTTACCAATTTTGCATTGGCCATCTTCTCCCCAATTGTTGTAAGCTGATCACGGATCTGGGTGATCTTCATGAGGTAACTGGTAATTGAGTCTGATCTGGACATCTACGTGGATCTGAGCTTATTCTTCAATACCATCTCTTCCTGTTTATGTTTTCGCTTTGGTAGAGACTTACCATGGCGTCGAACATTTCTTTGGCCATCTTCTTCTTAGACAAGTGAGGAATCAAATGATTCTTCACTGCATCCAAGATCACCTGCATGGTTTTGATCTCCTTCTCGTGAGATGCCAATTGTTGTGGATCTGTTGGTGAAGGAACTACTTTGTTAACAATCTCCCAAAGATCATTTTCCTTCAAAAGCAAACTAACCCTTCCTTTCCAGGGTAGGAAGTTTGAAGCTCCATCCAATCTGTCTTCAAACCTGAGACTAGCTACTGCCATCTTTCAGATCTAAACAAACTGCCGTGAAAATGTGCTTAGTCCTTCAAGCACCAGTAAAACCCATTTGCTGGACATCAGATGATAGATCTAATAGATCTACTGCTGTAAGCCCTATATCTGCACTAGATCCGACTGCTGGTCACTCAGATCTAATAATAGATCTTCTGCTATAAACCCCATATCTGCACTAGATCTGACTGGTGGTCACTCAGATCTAATAGATCTGCCGCTGTAAACCCCAAATCTGCACTAGATCTGGGTGCTGTTCACTTAGATCTAATAGATTTGTTGCTGTAAACCCAGATCTGCACTAGATTTGATGTGCTTGGAAATCTCAATTAGAGACCCTACTTTGATACCATGTTAGAATTTCAACCCTGGGAAAATTATTTCCTTATGATCTCAAGCAAAAATTACTTGCTGAATTTTAAATAGAAAATTCAGACAATGGCATAATTACACACTGGCTCGAAATTAACTTGAAATTGAACAATGGAAGCACACAAAAAATTTCAGCTCTTCATATATCAACTTTTCATTAAAATTAATCAAAGCTTACAAGGGCTCCCAAACTGGGAAAATAGCTCACTGAGAAAAGATTACAAAACTACATCAAAACCTAGCTGTTCTGGTGCATTGTACGACTTGTATGGCCCTGCAACTCGGCTCTATACGACTGGGTGAAAAACCCTCTTGTGTCCCGTCTTCAGCAACAACTTGATCTTCTTCTGCTGCAACAACACCTTGCAGTAACAATGCCTTGCTGGGTCGATCTCATCTGCTGCAAACTGTTTCCTCTTTCCTCCTTTGAACTTGCACATTGAATGAAAATCCGTTATCACTCTCTCTATGTCTCACTTGTGTTTCTCTAACACTCTTTTTTGTCTTGTGTATTCTCGTTTCACTTTGCCTTCCTTTTATAATATTGAGTTTTGATCGAATCTAACATAACCAATTATGACTAAGTCTCCAAAACCCTAATTTCTCAATGAGATTGACGGTTGAGATTTAGTCCAGATCGATGGTCAAGATTCATCTAGTTCACTAATGTAAATACTTTACATTTTATTAGATTAATCACTCAATTAATAAAAGTTTCCTCACTTTAATAATTAACTTTAATTAAAGTGAATTACAAAGGTCTAAAAGGACTTTTGGATGACTTCCATATGTCTGACACTAGACCTATGTGGAAGTTCTTGCTCTATGCTAAAACATCAACAAAGACAAGTCTACGGCCCCTTATCTTGGTTTCTTGATTGTACCACCAACTAGGTCAAGTTTCAAGGTAAGGTCAAGGTGGTTTAAACAAGGTAAATTTAATGTGTGTGTGTGAGGGGTGTTTCTAAGACAATGAAAGATATCCACCTCAACAAATGAATCAACTAAATGCCCCGAAACACTAGCTATCAAAGAAAAAGAAAAGGCTGTAAATAAACTTGAATAAAGATAGTTTAGTTCAGAAAATAACAAGTTTATGACAGCAGTAGTAAAACAGTCCTAAAACCAGCAAAAGATGCAATGAAAGAGATGCTGAATGCAAGTTAAAACTAGCACATCAATAACCAATGATTGCTGAAACATAAAAGATCATGAAACTACTTCAAAGATGCAAGCTGCCAAAGCGCTAATTGGCTGAAAATTGCTATAATGCAGCAATAAATGATGTCTAGGAATAATTCTAAGGGAAAATGCAATAGAGACCCTAAACGTTAGGCTAACAATGACAAAAAATGAAGGTGCAATGCAATTTAAGTTAATATTACCACAAGACGTCAAGGAGAGAGGGAGGTTAGGGTTTAAATCACTTGCAATGGAGAAAATATTATTGTTGTCTAGCTTCCTTGGGCATATGGAGTCTAACATGCAACTTCTATGGAGAGTGAACATTAGGAGACTTAAGGATCAAACCCTAGGGTAGTCCACTACAAACCCTAGGAATTGATTCTTTATGGGAACACTTAAGGTAGTCCACTACAAACCCTAATATGGCTGTCCTATGTCTTCTAAAGACCCTAAGAAAGGGATCTAGAAAGAATCTTGGTCAAAACCCTAGAGTAGTCCACTACAAACCCTAGAATTTTAACCTACAAGAGAAAGAATAGGGTAGTCCACTACAAACCCTAGAAAAACCCTTATGCCCTTCAACAAGCTTTAAATGAATGACATGGAAGATAGTCCACTACAAATCTTTCTTAGGGTTTCAAAACAAAATTTATCCAAGAGAAACAAAATAGCATGCAAAATCACCACTTTGATAAAGCATTTACTTAATACATCAAGAGTAAACCATCCAAGACTTGAAAAGAACACTCACTAGTCAAATCGTTAGGCATGAAAGAAACCCTAGAAATGAAATCATCCACAAAACACTTGCAAAGCATCCACTAGATCACTCTCCAAAAAGTGTGCACAAGTACTCCATGATGAGAAAGATAAGATAAGGGATAAGTAGTAGTAGTTCTCCACAAAATGTGTTATGATTTACAAATGAGGAAACCCTCAAGTATATATATGAGACAAGCCTAGCACTTTATCTCTCAAGAAGCCCCTATAACATAATAAATCCATGATATAAGGTGGATAGGTCTTATGCCGACCCCCAAAATAGCCTCCAACATAAAAATATAATGCTAAAACACCAAAACGTCTCCTCAAAAGGTCACACGTGTGGGTTTGAGAGTCTCTAAGGGAGGTGATGTCATCCTCCAAGGGGTACAAAGGCCTCCAAAGGCCATGTGTCTCCTCAAAAGGTGTAGAACATCATCAAAGGGTCACATTCCCTCATAAAAGGTCATGTCTCATCATCCATCAAGTGCCAACTCATCACCATCAATGCTAGGTCAGCCCCAGCGAGCGTCAAGTCACCTCAAGCATGATGTCATCATCAATGTGTGCAACGTCCAAGGCTCCATGCATGACCTCATGATGGGAGAGGGCAAGGGCTAGGATGGTTAGATCCGTTTACGGTTTCAACTAGGATGGTTAGATCCTTTTACGGTTTGACAATTTTGCTCAACACTTAGAGGTTCATATCGTCTCGTATCATCAACTATGACATCTCTAAGAACAGAAAATGATGCGAAGACAATACAAGCCAAAGAAAAAGACGTCAAGCCCTTCCATCACTATGCTTTGAGGATAAAGCATTTCAAAAGAGGTAGACAATGTTATGAACAAAAATATATATAAATAGATATAAATAAATAATAATTAAATATTAATAATTAATATTCAATCACTAAATATGTAACGAAGAGACACCTTCCTGATGAAAGGTCATGTCTCTTATGAATGGGCACCCCTGCGTGGGTAAATATGTAGCCCTCATTCTCAGTTATAACCATATCATATCTTATTCAATTATTTATTACTTGTCCTTTATGGATTTTAACATATTGTCCTTTTTACATTGGATATTTGTATAAGTGAACTGAGTTGGTTCACCACATTCTCTAGATCAGTTAGGTAGACGATCGTGTTAGTTTGCAAAGCCTTATTCTTTTTTTGAGACTGTTGACATTTCTATTGATCCTCTACCCCCATAGATCTCTCTTGATTCTCCTCCCAATCTTCAATCTCTAAACGAGGAGATTGACACAATCATCAAGAGTCACATCCACAAGAGTTACATTCGTATCTCTTGGATTGAATATCCTAGACCCTTTATTCCCAAATTGGCCTTTTATTCTAAGCATTTACTTCATATCTTTGAGGGTTGGTTGGGCTACGTCTGGCATCCTTTGGTGCATGGCCTCGACAATTCTCTTGGGAAACATTGGGTATGTTCACACCAGTTGAGGGTGGAGATGGACCACCATCTTCTTAAGGAGGAATGGATTTACAAGTTATGTTCATGAGTCCTTATGTGGAGTAGAGATAGAGGTGCACTTCTTCTTCTGTTGACCTGTTTATTACAAGATACCAGGGAGATAATAGATACCATTGCTTCTTAAGGGATTTAGGGGGTTCACTTTTTGCCTTCTTCAAATACCTCGATCAAAGTTGCCTGGATTTGTTTGTCAGGGAGGTAGTTACCTTTAGACATCATATGCTGCAACATCCCTCCACAACAATGACATATTACTTCTTTCTTCCAGCCTATCATGACTTCTCAGAGGAATAAATGCTCAATAACTACTACCTAGAGGGATGGTCATAGGACCATCAAGCATTCTTCCTCGACATGCTCCACCCAACCTCTATGACAAGCCAAGTTTGGGGCTGCAAGGACTAGAGTTTCCTAATAACAACATCAAAATGGTTCTCCAACCAATGGACATATCACTAGGGAAAATTTTAGGGGGTAGTATTTGTCATTTCGTTAACTTTTCTAATTATTTCTCAAAAGGTTTCACTAATTGAAAATGAATATTTGCCTAGATATCTATAAGGCCAAATTATTTTATGTGCAAAACCACCATATTTTTTAGTAAAATATATAAAATCTTTAGAAATTGAAAAAAATTGCTAATTTTTTGTCGAATATTAATAGTTGATATTTGTAGAATTATAAAGATTCACTAAGGTTTCTAAAATTGCAAGAAAATCTTGGCTTCATAACATTTTCCTTAATATGACCAACTTCTTGTTGATGATTGCAGCTACGTGAGACATTCTCCAGCTTACAAACCTGTGAGATGTGGATCATTGCAGCTATGTGAGACTTTCTCCAGCTTACAAATCTGAGAGAAAGCCCCTAAGAAGGGTACGTGGTTCCTATCTAGAGATGACCTCCTCCATTCAGAGAGTTGAGAAGAACTCCAGATGATTATCCTATGGGAAAGGCGATCTGCTGAGTTGGACGTGCCTGTGGCTGAGCACAAGGTGAACGTGTGAAATCCCAAAGTGCTGGGTGCATTGTCATGAGAACAAGAATGAAGATGATGTATTAGCCTCCTCTGAGCAGCAGAGTTGACAAGAAACTCCAGATGACTCTCCTGTGTGATGCAGTGGGAAAGAAGATCTGTTGAGTGGACGTGCCTGTGGACGAGCACAGGTGAATGTGTGAAGAACTGGTTCTTCTGTGTAAAGCAGTGAGCCAGAGATATGGACATCCCTATGAATGTGCCCCTAGTGGATGAGCACTAGTGGGTGTATCAGATCCCTTGCTATATTGTTCAAGAGTCAGACCTGCCTATAACCCTAATTGTAATGTAAAGGGTACAGGTCGGCCCCACCTTAATGTGATTAGTAATAAATGTAAAAGATAATTAATCTGGTTAATATTAATTATATTATAAGCTAGTGAGGTCGGCTCTGTTGTGCCAATAGACACTTCTGTTGACAGGTTCAGTTTAGTATAAGGTAGATTCCCCATTGTGGAATTATATCTTTCACATGAGTTTGGAAATTTCAGCAAGTACACCTTCTTGGGAAAAGTCCGCACCTCTCTTAGGCGCTAGTCTTCTATGGTTTGATCACCCTCTTGTGTGCTAGGTCTTATTGGTGGTGAAGGTCTTTCTTTTGAAGAATATAGCAAAGGATTTCGATGGGTTTTCTTCCCTTGTTGAGAAGGGTTTCCCAGGATAATTCTTGTACATGGTGTTTCTTCTTGTGATCTTGGTTGCTGCAACATTATTGTTTATGGTTAAGTGAAATGCTAAAAATGGAATGAACTTCATGCTTAACCTAGCATATTGAAAAATCAACACTTCTTCTCTACTACCTAGAGTTCTTTGGCTTTGGATGCTAGGAGAGATTTTGCCCTGGCTTCCACCTTAGCTCTAGTTTCTACTCTAGCCCTAGTAGGAGCATCCAAAGGCCACTGTGGATCACTCGCTAGGGACCCATCAGACCAAGCCATTCTCCATGGGACATTATTAGACAGGTTTTCTAGGTGGACATTGTGATTCCTGGCTTTGAGAGTGATAGTTATTAGTAGCTAACTCTTCTTCTTACTTATCTCTTTACTATTTCGAGATTTTATTTTATAGCTGGCTTCCTAGGGTGAGTAGGGCCTTCTTGTTATTTTTTTCCTGTAAAAATATTTCTTATATATCGAGAAAATTACTTACATCAGCAAAAAAAAGAAAGTGGAAGGGTTTATACATTGAAAATTATATCCTCTTCTTTAGTGCAACTAAAACAACTATAAAATCAAAATAAGAGGCATGGTCTAACAATTTGGCATCCTTAATCAGCAATGATCCTTTTGCCAGCAGTTGCATGCAGACCTCATCTTTCCATCACTGACCAAAAGCAGCCAAAGAACTGACCTCATTTTCAAATACATTTTTGCAGTGGAGTTTCCAGAGAACGAACAATGCGGAAACTATCAAACAGTACCAAACACCAACAAGAGAATCCTGAATCACAGATCTGGAATCTCCCAACAAAACTGTCCTCCAATACAAATGTCCTTAAAGAATGTTTGCCAACTGTGATTGAAGTTGTTCCTAGTAAGACCTGACAAAAGGGCAGTCCCATAAAACATGCTTCACTGTTTCTAACTTTTGATAAGAGAGGCAGAGACCATCATAAAGGCCACTCTTGGCCAAACAAGCTTTGGAGGGGAGACCATGATAGATCACCAACCAAGTAGATACCTAGAGTTTATAGGAAACTTGTAACATCCCCACTATAATCCTCATTTTAATTTATGCATAATCTAGATATGAATATGGCTATGGCCAAGCGATGTAATTTGCGAACTGTATTTCTGATTTTAATAAATATAATGTGATACCAGCTGCTGGGAATATGGATAGAGATGGGGGCTGATTTATCCACAAGAGAGGGAATGTCTAAAAATGTCTAGGAGTGTCCAAGAGGGGTCAAAGGAGGAAATTAATTATGGGTATTAATTCAACCAAAATTTTCTGAATTTTCTTATCATTGGGGATAACTTCTAAATCTTTGTTGAGTGTATGAGAGCCAAATCATTAAACTCATGTAAGAGGGTGGGTGTGAGAGTCACATCTCATAGTTATTGGGGAGCATGGGGTTGAGTACAATCAGTTTGGGGAAGAGTGTAGGTCAATCAAGTAAGCCAAAATAGAGAAAATTTGTATGGGCAGTTATAGGCAGTTTTTTTACACATTGAGTTTTAGATGACAACAAGTAGAGAGCAGGAAAAAAAAAGGGCATGGGAGATAGAGCAAGAAGGCTGGGTGAATTCTGGAGCATGCTGGAGCGTTTTGGAGTGCTTTGGAGCTAAAGATTGAAGAGCCAGGTTGTCAGGCTTGAAGAGTGAACTCTTGTGTGAGTTGCATTGTAGCAACAAGTGTTGTTGTTGTTGTTGGTAGTTTTCCTGGCAGTGAGTTTCCTTGAGTTCCCAATAGAGAGATTCCTAGTTACCTGTGCCAGAGAGACCCTGATAAACGAATGGCACGCCTGAGGAACTGAGAGCATTGAAGGGGTACATTCCTTGGGTTGGGCAGGTCAAGAGAAAGAGAGCTGGAGGAATTTCGGGATAGCTGTAGGAGAATACCTGTGGGTTGTGGGATATTGAGTTGTGAGTGGACTGTGAGAGACACCCTTTTCTTGTGGATTCCTAGCCCCGGCTTGGGGGTGACTTGCTATTGAGATTTGGAACAACGAGTCTATGGTTGGGTGGAACGTCCTTCCCAAGCAAATTGACACAACTGTTACATAAGTGTTTATCTATTTTCCTATGTTAACTTATGAGTTTAACAACTGTGTGTTTTACTCTGTGCATGAGAATGAATTATATGTTGTTATGGTGAAATTTATTAGTTGCATTTACCTGTTTGACTAGTATGGACAATTGCATGAGCTTGAATGTCATGTTGTTCGTAATTCTGTATTTAATTGCATATGTTAGTCGATTTTAGTAGTAACGACAACGCGATTCCGGCGCGGTGCCTGAATTGTCGCACACACTGGGAATGGTTGCCGCATGCAGTAATAAGCCTGTTACGTGGGCGCTATAGATAGTTGTCACATGCAGTACAAAGGTTGTTGTGCGCACGGTTTGACACAATGAGGGTGCGACGTTAATGTTGGTCGGCATGATGTAGCTGCATTTAAATAATAATTTGTAGCTGATAAGCAACAAAAAGTTAATTAGAAGAAAATTTTTGAATTTATGTGTATTTTCTACTAGTAATGTTTCTCAGTTAAGCTGGGGGACGTTGCATAATGGTATCAGAGCTCTTGGTTCAACATTGGACTTGTATGGGCTAGAGATCAGCATAAAGTTGGTAAATTCATCATCTCAACGTTTGAGCTGTGTCAATTTGGGGAAGAAGGCGATGAAATATCCCTGATCTAGTTGATCTGGATATCTACTGTTGAACTACGGTTTTGGCTACTGAATCTGATACTCTGGGGGTTTCTGAATGCGTTTGAGTTACTGTGTGATGATGTTGGTGACTTTTGCATGGGTGTTCCAGTTTATTATATGTTTTAGCAGTATAAGTCAATGCATGCGAAATAAGGACAACACAACTCACTGATATATATATATATATATATATATATATATATATAATGCTGGAAAAACAGGAAATACAATAATAACTGGAAGCAAATATGATAATTGTCAGTTAGATCTCATGGATCGTCACTGGACTACAAAATAATAGATAAGAAATACCCGTGACCAGAAGAATGGGTGTTGGTCTGCGCATGCACGGATGAATCGACAAAAGCAGTCTGGCAGCTCACGGTAACTGCTGTAGAATCCAGAAAACTCGCCCTGATGGCAATACCAGTCGAAATGAGCCGGAAACTGTCTCAAAAAATGCACCCTAGCCTCTAGACTGATCCTGATGACTGTTGGACTAAAGATCCGACCTCTGAAGCTCCAGATCTCACCCCTTCGGGGTTTGCGCACCTCCTGGGCTCAATGAGTCCACCCTAGTGATTCCACTGACGGAATCTGACGATGTATTGCTCAAAACGATCGTCCTAGTCTCCTCTGTAATGGGTCGGAAGGGATTCCTCAGATTCGTCCCGGAATGTCCCCTAGAACCCCAAATGTGCTTCCTCTGAAGCTGTGCCCTAAAAGACTGTTTTTCGCTTTCCGGAAGATTCCATTGTCGGAAACTGATGACAAACGGCTCAATAGGTGCACCCTGGCTAGCTCTCTAATGGGTCGGAAGAAATCGGCCAAATCTGAACTGTCACAAGCGATCGCACAAACCCTCTCTCAAACACTTGCGCCATCACTGGCTGAGCTGCACAATCACTGAACTGGACATTGTAATACACGATGAAATACCTGGATGGTATCTCCAATAGGTTAGGGTGTGTCTCTCAACACCAAAACCGATCAATGGTGGTGGTTTCCTCCATAAATCCACAAAACAACAAGGGGGTCGATTTCCTCCTCCTCTGCAAATATCTCAACATCAAATCATAACATAATGTCGAATTAGGTTTCTTTACCCTTCCTTTGTAGCTTCCTGAAACCCTAATTCATTGTTGACCTTTTCCCTCCAAGTGACTTTTACTTTATTTTGTTATTCTTTGATTAAATCACTTAATTTATTAATTAATTAACCATTTTACCTATAAAAAGTGATTTATCCATCCTTATGGCTTATCTGGCCAACAAGTCACTTCTTATCATCTTATCCTGTAATGTTCTTCCTCCCGATTCCGATGAGCTATTACACTAAGAGGTTTCTCCAAGTAATATGCCCATTATGACCTTCTTAGTGAATTTAATTAAGATATAACCCATAATAACTCAAAATTACGGAAATCGTCGGAATGCAACAAAACCAAAGCCAAGCTGTGCGGAATGGATCTTGATGATGAACGATGCAAGTCGGGCCCAATAAAACCCCTCACTCTCTCCCGAAGTCTCTGTCACCCCTATCTGGCTACTCGGGTGGGCATAACACTCTGAAATGTTGTAATGTTATAATGTCCCAAAATGGGGACATTACAGTCCTCCCTGCCGGAATATTGCTTGTCCTCAAGCAATAATTGAATCCAACTACATATGATACCAGGGTCCCATATCCACTTGTGTGACACAAGGTAGACTCCCCTCAAGATGTGGTCTCTCCAAGTGCTCACAACGCATGACACCCACATGCTCCCGATGAGTAGAATGATCAATGGCCAAAGAATCTCAGTCAACTCCCCGAGCAACCACTCTACTCGAAACTCAACTCCATCAAACGCTGAACGACCAAGCACTCCAATCCATGGATCCCATATTAGAATGTGAACTGCAATGCCTCGTGCAATATAGTCCTATAACATATCAATACCATGAGTCTCCTGCAAATAACACACGGTCTCAACCTGAAATGAGTCTGTCATCCAGGATTGTACCAACCCCAACACGACCTCCACTAACTGAACATGTTGCTGCCATAGTGGGGTACTACAAGACCTCAACGAATCACCAACAAGTGACGTGCTCCCCCCAATACTGAAGCTCACTGGAAAGTCAAAGTGACTTCCCCCTGCAAAGATCCACTCGTCTCCATCATTCAATGAAATGCCCAGCCCTGTAATCCCAGGGTCCCATGCTAGCCTCTGACAGGGATCTTCACACGAACGCTGCACTACTCTGATCATGACTGTCTGCTCAAAGTATACATACTGTATCCCCCACTCCTGGATCCTCATGCTGAAATACCTGTGAAAACTGGGCCTGCTGTCAAGAAGCTGAACCTGTAAAGGTATCTCTGTGGAATCAACATCTGCCCAACCATCTCCATACTCGATCATGAGTATCAATAGGGAAAACCTGTCTTGCCACATAGAACAAGTCCCTGCAAGCCCTCTCAAAACCATCCAAGAGTGAAGTATGTTGCTCTCTAACGCAACCTGGGCCATCATAAGATGAAACAACCCACTAACCAAATGGAGTCCCGGATCCCATGGCAACATTGGAAGTTCATCACTTCCAATCCCCACTAACTGCTCATGTGTCATACTGATCACTATCAGAAGCCCTCCATCCTCATCTCAATGAGAATCTGAACCTGTGTCACCCTCTGAGATATCTGCTATCCCATGGCCTAAGATGCTCGCCATCACGCCCAAGGTCTCAACTGTCTGTCTCTGATGATCCACCCCTATCCTGTTGTATGCAATAAATACACTCTTGTCAGGTGGTCTCAGCCTACCAACTCTCCATGTGCCCTGCCACTGTCTATCTCCCCCTATGTTGTTGTCAATGATGAAAGTATTGGGAAAAGCTAACAAAAACATCTGTAATCGACTGTAGGACTGGAAAGTATCATATGCTTTGGTCAATCCCCAGGATTGGACCAAAAGCTCATCCACTAGCACCCAAGGTGAATAATCGATTAAACTCCAACTATCGTGTACAACAATAGATAACTCCACAAACTGCTGGTCAATCACTCTCCCTCCATCATCACTTTGATTGCTGCTGCTACTGTGAAGGTGATCTCCCAGAACTATGTGCTGTTGCAAGGGAGAGGAATCTCCATGCTCCACTAAGTGTGTCTCCTCATGCTCCTCCATCCACTAGTGCTCCTCTGCCAAACCACCAATATCCTCTAACAATATAACTGAAGGATATATCTGACTCTCTGTTGAGATAGATATAGTGGATCTCTAACTAGTCTCCTCAAGGAGCTCCTTTAATCTGGCCTCTGATTCGTGAAGGGTTGTCTGTGTGCCTTCCAAGAATCCTTGTGTGCTCACCAACTCATGAGTGAGTCGGTCCACCTCAACCTCCTGCTCCCTCAGTGCCCTGTGATACATCTCTCCAACCTCCAATAGGTAATCTCTATCCATCAATAACTGCTGGTAGTCGACCCTCATCACAGTCACTCTCTCCATGAGTGTATGGAAGTCATCAATTGCAAGTCCCCTATCTGAACTATCATGTGCCATCAAGGCCCTCCAACAATAACCCGCCACCAATGCGTGTGTATCATCAGTGCATCTAGTGCCTGCCATGATCATGTCCTCACCGACTCTCAACTGTCCTGTTAAGTGTCGTAACTCCTCATCACAACCCTGTTGAGGTGTAACCTCATGCCTCTCACTGCTAGCGTCAATAATGGAATCCTCAACAACACACTCCTCAAAAGATAAGGTACCGAACTGCCCACTCTCCACTGTGCTACTGAGTCCTCCTGTATGCCACTGCACCCGATCACCAACTGCGACCCCCATCTGAATCGCACTGTATCCTGTATGGGCAGCTGTATCCTCCTGTGCACTCACCCTACTAATATCATTTGCGCCTGGATCACATACAGATGTGTCCAGACATGTGCTATGGTCATCCCGACCAATAAGGAGTGCATCCTCATCAATGTAGATCGATCCTGGGAGTAAGTGTCCTAACAAGCTGTCAGTCTCCACAACCTGGTCTATCAATGGAATCTCCAAGAGTGGTAACTCACTCTCCTCATACTGATAGGTATGTGTAAGGTCAACTAACTCCAAGCCATACCTCTCCTCCTGAGTCTATAGATCCATATGTCGCTTGTGTACAATCCCCACACACGACTCCTCTACCATATCAGGAATGCCACTGATATCCTCATATGTCGTGGCTAGCATAGGTGACTGAGAAGATGAAAAATGTGGATCGCTCATCATAGGAAGTTCATCATCCTCCATACATGACTTCCTGGAAGCCATGTCTACACCCATAGGTAGGTCATCCAACCTCCTAATCTCATCATGTCTAAGTGCCAACACATATGAATCTTCACAAGTGTCACCACTATGCTGAAGTATTGAATCCTCAACATTGCCTGACGGGGAAGATGAAGGATATGCGCTATCATCCTGTCCATCCAACTGTCCCTCAAATTCGCAAGAGTCACTAGCCTCCGTCTCGGTCATCTGGTTGAGCTTGTAGTACATGACTAGCTTTTGTACCCATGCTCTGGTAGTGCATTTGGATGATCCGTTAAAAGAAGGTATGGTGGGTTTACCAACTTTTTGGATGAAGTCCATGTTATGCCCCTGTTGCTGCTGCTGCCCTCCTCTTTGAGGTTCTTTGGGATGGTTCCTAACCCTAAGTCCACAATACTCGACCAATGTCATGTCATGATGGAAGTCACGACCCAACGCTGCATACTCCCTCTCGTACTCTGCAATGTCTTCTGCCTGAGTGGGCAACCTCTGTGCTAACGGCTGCTATGTTGCTGGTGGTGGTGCCCTCTGAAAACTAGGGAACAATGGTCTAGGAATCCTACTCAAAGATGTGTATGTGCGAGTAGGTGTCTAGGGTTTACTGCCTGCCCTGGGGCTCCCCTGTGCTGCATGCGAGTCTTGTGTGCCCGGGGTGCCCACTATAGCCGATCTATTAGCCACCTATGCCAAGGACTGAGTTATGGCCCGCTGACTAGCTAACATATCGCTGATAACCTGCATGAAGGTTGCCTCTGGAACCATGGGGGCCTTACCACTGCCCTCTGGTCGCTCATATCTGTCTCCTAGCATCCTCTCTGCCTTGCGCTTAGCTTCACGCTCTGTCCTTCTCTCTGCTTCCCTGTATGCCTCTTCCTCTTCCTCTTCCTCTTCCTCTGAGTTGGGAGGGAAAGGAGGAAAGTCAGGCCTAGGCCTTCTTTCCTTGTGCCTGTTGTAAGTGACATATTCGTCACCTACGTGCTCACGACCATCTGGGTCTTTTGCTGCACTCATCGTCTTTAGTCACAGGCTGGCAGGACTAAAGCTCTGATACCACTGAAATATCCCTGATCTAGCTGATCTGGATATCTATTGCTGAACTACGGTTTTGGCTACTGAATCTGATACTCTGGAGGTTTTTGAATGCGTTTGAGTTACTGTGTGATGATGTTGGTGACTTTTGCATGGGTGTTCCAGTTTATTATATGTTTTAGCAGTATAAGTCAATGCATGCGAAATAAGGACAACACAACTCAATGATATATATATATAATGCTGGAAAAGCAAGAAATACAATAATAACTGGAAGCAGATATGATAATCATCAGTTAGATCTCATGGATCGTCACTGGAATACAAAATAATAGATAAGAAATACCCGTGACCAGAATAATGGGTGCTGGTCTGCGCATGCACGGATGAATCGGCAAAAAGCAGTCTGGCAGCTCACGGTAACTGCTGTAGAATTCAGAAAACTCGCCTTGATGGCGATACCCGTGGGCCGTCAGAATGAGCTGGAAACTGTCTCAAAAGATGTGCCCTGGCCTCTACACTGATCTTGATGACTATCGGACTGAAGATCCGACCTCTGAAGCTCCGGATCAAACCCCCTGGGGGTTTGCGCACCTCTTGGGCTCAATGTGTTAATGTTTTATGCTGATATTATAGTTCTTTGCATTTCATAAAGATAAGAGCATAATAACCACAAGATCACTGAGAAATACACATCCACAATGTACACAACATTTATCC
>JZKD02S2235000.1:752132-782690 GCA_000966675.3 Picea glauca
AACAAAGATACAAGTACTTACAACAATGAAGATAGATATCACAATACTTACATAAGATACAAATAGACAAGATTAAAAATGCTTAAATGTGAGAAAAAGATATCAAAACATTTAGATCATTCACATAAAGCCAAGCATGCCCCAATAGCACTTACTCTATTGGACTGCTTTTCAATGGCAACCACTAAAGCACTCAAGACTCAAAAAGATGATGCCTCCAAATGGGATGCGCAACTTCTTCTTGAATCACACCACAAGAGCATAGATTGAAAGATAAAATATTTGGAAGATAAATGCTCAAACCAAACTTAAAAAATCTAACACTTAGATCATCAACCACAAAATAACATAAAAGATTGATAAAAGTAAATGTGCTTGCAAAATAGACTTCTAAACAACCATCAAAAGATATGCCAAAGTAAAGATTGTCTAGGAGACTAAGTGGTTAGGAGTTGTTTAAAGATTTGATAAATTTTATTTTCCCTCCCCCTAACTAAGTGTTGAACCTTGATCCTCCTCCTTCTGTTGCCAAATGACTGCCAGATGCTCAAGATAGTAAGGCAACGAGGCCCACCCTAGCTTTCACAGTCAACCCTAAAGTAAGAGTACTTCCCGGAGAGGACACACACCTGGTGCGCCATGAGACAGTCCCCTGCCACTACCCTCCGTTGTTTTCCTCAAATCCGTTTTAAATGGTGAAGATGGTGGAATTAGGTTGTCCTAGTTGGTCTATAATGTTATTATGACTTATGGGTAAGTCTTAAGATGTGTTGTGAGTGTTTCAGATGAATTTTAGGTGCCCAAAAACAGTGATTTATGCTCAAAACCGAACTGTTATGACAATCACAATGTGTATTGTAGATTATGAAATTGAAGACTAATACCACATCTAAAGCATGAATTGAGAGCTGAAAGGATAAAAATCATTCACTTAACCATGTCATTCACCATTCAATGTGTAAACTTGAAAGAAAGATGTGAAGTGAAAAAAAGAACAACTTGCCAATTACAACAAGAAATTACTTTAGATTCTATCACTTAGGCACACAAGTTATCCCATTAAAAAGAAGCTTGCTGAAGATAGAAATACTTGCTGAAAAGAGAAACTAGATCCTACACCATTCACATGTCCATGAGTACCTTTGCAAACTTAAATGAACACTGAAAACGTGAGAGATATGTTTGCCCAAGAATAGATCACCACTTAAACATAGATATATGTTGCATTTAGATGGCTATTACTTAGAAAATAGTGAAACTCAAAGCATGTAAACGAAACTATGCATCTAAGATTTTGAACTAAGATTAACATATGTGTGATATCTAACTCTAGAACATTTTAAATATGCAAGCCATAGAAATCATCAACATATTGCCATCCTAGCCATACGATATGGGGATGTCTCTCCCAAGGTGTAGGCAAGTTAATTTTAAACAAAACTTAAAATGTAAATGATCAAACCACTCACAATGGCACAAGGTGGAGGCAAGCCTACCAATGTTGTGCCAAAGAGGGTTGGAAAGAAAAACTTGAACAATTATTATTATGCTAGCCACACAACCTTTTCTTGTGGACAAGTGG
The DNA here is from genome assembly GCA_000966675.3 of Picea glauca. Taxonomy (NCBI): domain Eukaryota; kingdom Viridiplantae; phylum Streptophyta; class Pinopsida; order Pinales; family Pinaceae; genus Picea; species Picea glauca. The sequence goes on from JZKD02S2235000.1 coordinate 753,715, forward strand.
GGCAAAAACAATAAAAAATTGCTTCAAGGAAATCTAAAATCTAGCCCAACGATTTTGGGGGGTTGGCCTAGCCAATCACTCTCCCAAGGTGTAGGCAATTATCTTGCTGAAAATGAAATACGAAATGCAAAAAGGAATATAAGAGAATGCAAGCCTCAAGGAAACTTCCCGGGGGCTTGCTATAAGGCTAGAAAAGATGGGAAATAGAAGAGAGAGGTTACCCAACTATTGATGAAGCTTTTGAAGTGTTGTATGGGTGGATTTGTGCAGCATATCCCCTTGTTTCTGGTAAGAACCTGCAAAAACCAGCAAACAAATGCTTGCTGGAAATGCTGCACAACACAACAAAGTTAAGAAAAATTTCTGGTTTTTACACAGAATTTTCACATAAAATCTCCAAATGAAAGTATAATTTATTTGACCTATCTAAGATGGTTAGCTAACTGAAATATATGATGAAATGAAACAGAAATATAAGACTAAACAAACTAGGAGTTTGAGAAGAGCTTGAGGGAAGACTCCTTCTTGAGGCTTTCCCAACAATCCCTTGAAGTGAACCTACAAAACTTAAGACAAATAGTGAAGCATGGAATAGATAATATGTATGGGTAAGCTAACAACTTGAAATACTTCAAACAACTAGCTACCCAACATAAATAAATCAACAAAACTACTCTTTGCTAATCTATCCAAACAAACTACTTCATTCAAGATTTATTTAACACTACCCAAATGAACTCAAATACCACAACATCACCTCATATGAAGAATGCAATCAGAATACTCTTGGTGATTCAAAAATCCTCCAAAGCTTTATTAATCCAAAGTGAGAGTGTTGCAACAACAAGTTGCTCCAAGACTCTCAAGATCATATGAGTGAAATGGCAAGATGGCAAGAGCAAGAGAGTGGGGCGAAATTCCAGTATAGTAACACTAGCTCAAAGAATGATAAAGAAATGAGTGAGGAGAGGCTCTATTTATGTTTGGAGAGGCAAACTCACCCCTTTTGGATGAGATCCAAGTGTCAAATACCAAGCCAAAGGGAGCATCTCAAGGAGAGGGGCGCACCACTTAGGGTTTTGGTGAGGATTGATGATGTGGAAAATGATGTGGAGTGTGGGGACAAGCTAAGGGTGATGTGGTAGGCTAGGAGGGGCGCACTAGTGATGGGAGGGGCCCACAAAACATTTAAATGGAGTTTCCTAAGGTTTATGGGTGAAGGAGGGCACAAATCCCCCTAGGGGGCGTGGGTAAAAGAGTGAGTGAATGGGTGAGGGGGTGTGTGATGGTTAGGAAGTGGGTTGGGTAGGTTAGGAAAGTCTCTTCTTGCCTTTTGCCATTATTACATAACCCCCTTTACTCAAAAATTACAAAAATTGACATTTCGACAATGTCATACTTAGCAATTAAAATTGCTGTTTTAACTGACTGACACTCCGGGTGGACAAATGCCTAGCAAAACTTGTCCGACTGAGCTGAAACTTGGTCCAAGGGTGTAGGGGGGCCTTTTCATTTCTTTTGAGCACAAATACCCCTATCAAAAGCCCAAGGACCTAGTTTTTACAATAATTGCTCAAAAACAATTAATTAATTAAATAATTAAATCCCAACCTTAGGAAAATTAATTAAATTTAATTAATTAAAAAAAACCTATCTAGACTCGACGAAATTTTGCGAAACTTTCTACAATGTCTTACATGGTCATTTACATCATTCCTAAACAATAGCTACCAGAGGATGAGACCATTAGAACGACGTTCACCACTTTGGAGGAATTATTGCAAGTGTGAGGGAAAAACTCAAGAGAAATCAACCAGACTGAAAAGCCCAATTGATAACCTGAGGATAAAAAACCCTCGGTGAAAAGAACTCTCCCAATGAAAACATCCCAAGATACCTAACCTAACTATGATCCATGCAGACCTATTACATTATTAACCCACGCAGGGGTGTGAAAATTCCGTTTACAAAATTTTGTGCTGGAGGCATAAATTGCTCAGTAGAACCAAACTGTCTTCAACATATTTGCATCTGATGATGCATATCTTCATGGCACATGGAGTTGATCCCCTAGTTGAATAGGTGGTCAACAGACCTAATAGTCTGGCTTGTGATGAGACCCCCTATCCTCCAACTAGGTCTTGATTTATTATTTTTATGGGTCCCTCTGTTTCTTGCTGAGAAGCTTTTTATTGCTTTCTCGGGGATCCCTGGGCGAAGCATCTCAAGGTTTCATTCTTTTGGCTTTTATCTTTTGCCAGCTACTCTTACCCTTTGGGCCTTTAGCCCCTTCTTCCCACAAGGTAAGGTACAATCCTTAGATATTTGGCCAACCTAATGCCCGAACCAGTGAAATGGGATGGATGAGCAGGAAAAAGATGAAAATTTGTAAGTATGGTGGGAGCGGACGATGGCCTTTCATGAATCCCCCAAGTGGCAACTCAAACTCTATGGTTACCAACTTATTAGGGCATCTTGTCATTCCCCCCAGGTGTGGTCAAGTGGAAAAGCATAAGGTCCAAGCAAACGTTAGAAGCAAAAAGAATTAAATGCACATATTCAAAGGTTTTGAGGATCAAAGTGACACATACCATGATACTTGGACTCATTACCTCATGGAGCAAGATCCATTTCTGCTGCAAGACCATGCCAATGTGATGGATGCTGCTGGTGCTGACAAAGTGGAGGCGTTGAGGAATGAAAGGATGGGCCCTCTAGGGCCATGCTCAAGTCGATTTGACTCTCGGTACTCCATGTCTAGGACCTGCATGCCTCGAGACATAATCTCCTTAGTTATCCCTAGGCTAGGGGATAACAACCTCTCTTATAAATAGTAGTTGGCCAGCCTAAAATTAGGTCTGGGCCGACCTGACACTTTATCTTTCTATTTTACATTTTACTTGTCAAGGCATAATAGGGCCAACTTAACAAATATAATATAATAATATTCTTTAGGGTTTTGTCTTGGTCAAATACAATAAGAATATCTTTCGAAGCGACTCAAACTTCAACACTCCCTCTTAGCAAGGAAGGTATTCTTCTTGTCACGATCATCATCATTGCTTCTGCACACCTAGTCATTGTCTTTTTGTCATTCATAGATCTATATATTATAAGAAGTTCTGCTCTTTCACTGGAGTAGTGTACCAGCCTTTGTTGGAGTAACATACCAGCCTACGTTGGGGTAACATACCAGCCCGTGTTGGAGTAGCATACCAACCTACGCTGGGGTAACATATCAGCCTGTCTTGGAGTAGCATACTAACCTGCGCTGGGGTAACATACCAACCTGCATTGGAGTAGCATACCAACCTGCGCTGGGGTTGTTATCCCTCCAGGAAACTCTCCTAGGTTGTATCTCAGAGATGCCTGGTAACTTAACTATTTTTGTAATTATTTTCTCAATAATGGGTGTGGGGTTGGATCAAGATGAATATCTAAATCACTGGATTGTATCTTCAAGACAGTCTAGTTATATTCATACAGTACAAGGCCTTCAAGAGCTATTATCAGATAGGTTTATAGATCAAATGGATAAGAAACCAATCAATTAACCAGAACATACATAAACAATATATATGATGGGTCAACAAACTAGCAATGGATGCTTATGATTCTTGTTTAATAATCAAAGGCAAGATGACAGTTACCATAGGACATTTAAACAGAGACAAAGAAATGATTTCAACTCATAGGCATAGAATAGAAATGAAAAGAGAGTCTGACAATAACAATGAAAGAAGCTTGCAGGCTAAATATATTAAAGAAAGTGTCTTTATCACAATAACAGTAGAGTCTAGAACTCAAAGTCGAACGCTTTGTTCATCAAATGTTCCGGGCTTTATAGCCTTTACAAAAGATTTCTAGATCCAAGAAAACTGGATCAAATATACTAAATATGGTCAAAACAAAAACATGAAAATAGGAAAAGATCCTATTTATGTGGTCAACTTTTATCTGGATAGTCTTCATGTCTTCGACAGCGGCAACAGATCTCCATAGACTGTGGGATAAGTCAACAATGCCACCTTGGCAAACAAGTCATTCTTCTGTCATTAATATGCAACAAACTTTATCTTTTTTACCTTGCTGGCACCTCCAAAACTGGGACATCACATTGAAATAGATCCTCTTAATAATAACCTTAACTTATAAATCATCCTCGTGCTCTTTAGGATGATAAAACTTGGATCTGTGCAAAAAGAGTGCCGTTCTGCCCTTCTCTGTGCTTTCGGTGGCTAGGAGAGGCAAAATTCGATCCTGTTAGCTACCGAAAGCTGAGCTTTCGGTGGCTAAGAACAGCTGTGAAAGCCCGCCTAAGCCACCTCAAGCTCTGTTTTAAAAACTCAAGCTCATCCGTATGTATTCTCTGATAACAAAATGATCAAAAAACCAATGTGTTCTTTCTTTTCCAAATCTGCAACAGTAAGCACTGCTTTGACAGTAATCTTGATTAGCATGTGTTTTCATTGCTTCACAATCTTTAGAAGAGAGAGTAGTCATGCATTTTGCTGTTTGTAATGCACACATCCAGATGGCATCACCTGCAAGAAACTTGTTAATGCATACATTAATGAAACACTCAAAACCTTCAAAGTAGGGCTCACATCATAGTTTCAGCTTTGCATGCAAATGAAGTAATCTCTGTAGATGTGGCTTATAAGAACATTCTTGGATTAAGAAGAGAGGACACAACGCCATAAAAGAAACACTAGGCTGAGGATACAACAACTACTGCTTCATTCAAAAGCTTGACAAGCACTAAACAACTAACATTAAGCTTTGACTGTAGAATAGGTCTAATAACCAAAGATGGACAAATGGATAATGAGGTCAAGGCCACTTTCATCTGAATAATGCCAAGCACCCTGCTCAAATCAACTAGTGAGAGTTTGCTGTATAACTTTCATTGCTTATAGTGCACACACTCAGATGGCATCAGCTCATATAATCTCTGGATTTGAGCTCTGTAAGATAGAGGCTCGGATCATCCATTTCAACTTTCTCTGGCTTTGGAATTTCCATGTCAACTATTATAGAAATAGTACACTCATCAGGTGGATGACAAAGTACTCTAAAAGTTTTTAATAGCTTCATGCTGTTCCTGAGGTTTATCTTTTCAATCAGCTCCAGCAGATTGTTTGTGCCCTGTAGCTTGCTTTGAACCACTCCTCCTCGTAGCCAGATACCTTCGTTCCTGTCAACAAATGCTATGTTTCTCCATTGGACAGCTGCACACACATTCTTTGCCTGCAAATCAAGCATTTTGGCAATTGTCTATCTGCATTCAGATATCAAATCCCCCATGCATCGGATGATTTAGATCCTTTGGCTTTGTAGCTTGGCACGCTGATGTGAAATAGCAAGCATTGACACCTGTACAATCTTGCAAACTGATAACCGGGCTTTGTGATGAGTTTTAGTAAGAGGGAGCCATCGATCTGCTGATAGCGAGCTTGCAAACCCTGCAACTGTCACTCATTCAACAACTCAACAATCTGGCATCGACTTGCTTCAGTTTTGGCTTTGCGTGCCATATGAGTTAATAAAGAGGGGATCTGCAAATACTGGATATCAAAAACTATTTATTGGCATGAAAAGAAAACTTTTAAACACCTGTACACTCTTAGGTGCTATTGCTTTGACATCTGCAACAATTGTGAAGTGAAGATTGGATTCTTTGATGAGTTATAGTAAGAGAAAAAGCCATCTCGCGAGCTTCTTTTTCATATGACTTAGGTTTAAAGCTTTGGGCCCTGCCTCCTCTTCAACAACTGCCAACACTTGTGATATAATCGATAAGATGCGGTGAGAGGTAAGAAGCTCAGTTGTCAGTGCTGAGCTTTGTAGCTTGATTTGTGTGGCTGGAAATTTGGCATATGATTCGTGGCTAGCATGAAGATTTTTTTAAACCCCATATCTGACATGCATTGAATTTTAAAACCTTTGATCTTTTCATTCACCGATGATTATATTGCATATCTGATAATACAGGTGATGGAATCCGGCTAACTCTTAAGTGGTAAATAAAAGTTGCGTGGCATGTGAACTCGAGCTTTTGGCTTGGGCCTTGTGTGTCGACTTGTAACTTGAATCGGGGCTTATAAGTTAGGCAAATTGGAAGTTTGACTTGACCTGTCGATTTGGTAATGTAGACTAAGAATGTGTGTTAACTCCTGGCTTGACCCTCATTGTCGACTTGTTTCTTAGTTTATAAATGATTCGTGGCTTTGAATTTGAATGCGCAACTAGCATGTGAGATAGTAATCATATGACTTGGAATATGGCATATTAAATGGTTTAGTAAATAAGCTAATTCATGGGATAGCTTTTTAAAAACAAACCATCAACATCGATATGCTTATTCTTGTGATTTGAGATTAGAGATTCTAGAGTTAGGACAGTGACTAGATGCAATAGATTAGGGCTAACAATTTTATTCGTATTGCAGGTCGAGGGGAAAATTTAAGGATGCTGGGCAAAAGCAATCACCGGAAAATCCATGAAGAACTTGTAATTCAAGACATTGGCCACAAAAATAACAAGTAAAAATGAGAGGGATATGAATAGGCTTTCAAAAATACCATTATATTTTTTGTCGCTAACAGGGGTAACATACCAGCCTACGTTGGAGTAGCATACCAACCTGCGATGGGGTAGCTCCCACTACTGGGATCACATCACTTCCCGCTACTGGGGAACACATCACTTCCCACTACTGGGTAACACATCACTCCCTCTCATGAGGGAAAATCCTTCTGGACCACACCAAGCTTGTCTCTGAAGTACTTGAACTTCACTCTCGACAGAGGCTTAGTCAACGCATCTGCTACCTGCTCGTCGGTAGGAACATACTGGAGCTTCATTTGCTCCCTTCTGTACTTGATATCGACATGCTTGAACCTGTCATGACACACTGGGTTCTCTGACAACTTTATGCAACTCTGGTTGTCACAAAAGATATAGGTCTCCTCCCAACTCGAGATCAAACAATCCTGCAATCAACTTTCGAAGCCACACTACTTTGCCACAAGCTGAACATGCTGCCACATACTCTGCCTCTGCAGAACTGAGTGCCACACAAGTCTGCTTCCTACTAAGCCACGAGATCATAGTTGATCCCAAACTGAAGCAACATCTGGATGTACTTTTCCGGTCTGTGACACTACCTGCCCAATCTGAATCTATGTAGCCTTGCAATCTTATCTTGCGATCCGAGATATATTTGAGTCCATAATCAATTGTACCCTTCAGGTACCTCATCACATGTTTTACCGCAATCAGGTGAACATGTCTAGGATCAACCATGTACTGACTCAATGTGTTCACCGCAAAACATATATCTAGTCTCATGTTCGTCAAGTACAATAATGAACCAATCATCTGCCTGTATATGGTGGCATTCACTGTCTCTAAAGTTGTATCACACAACAACTTCAGGTTTTCTACCATCGGTGTGGATATGGCTCTGCAATCCAACATCCCGAGCCTCTTCAGGATCTCTACTGCATATTTTCGTTGGTTAAGGAAAATCCCATCCCGTCTCTGCCATACCTCCTGACCTAAGAAGTAATGCATCATGCCTAGGTCCTTCATCTCGAACTCTGCAACAAGCTTCCTCTTACTCTCAATGATGAGCTTCTCTTCTCCTATTAGAAGCAAGTCATTCACATATAACAATAATATCATTGGTCCACCATCCACAATCTTGTAGTAAAGGTTTGGAATCTGTTTTACTCTTGGTAAAGCCCAAGCTCATCAGGAAACTGTCTGATCTGGCATATCTTGCCTTGGGTGCCTGCTTAAGCCCATACAAAGCTTTCTTCAATCTGCAGACATGAGACTTCTTCTCATGTATCTTGTGGCTGCTCTAGGTACACTTCTTCTGGCTACTGGAGGAAGTGTCTTGTCATAATCTTCTCCCTCTTGTTGGGAGAATCTTTTGGCCACAAACCTTGTCTTGTACTTCTCAACACTGCCATCTGCTGAGTGCTTCGTCTTGTAAGTCCATTTAGAACTTACCACTAGAACCACAACAAAAACCATATACCAGTCCTTCTGACAGGCTTCTTCATCTGTCACTGTAACAAGGTCTACTGAAACAAGGGAATCCAAGAGATCTCACATCTCCTAGAAGTCTCTGAAGCTACAATCTAGCCTCCTCAACTCATGGTATCTGTTTAATAGTCCTGGAAGACGACTCTCTTTTCCATTTGAATCTGAGGAGGAATACTTTCTGAATGAAAGTCTCCGAGTCTCCATTCTTCCTTTGAAGCTTAACTCCCTCTGAGTCTGTATAATCTTCGGAGCCATCTGCTCCTCATGATCAGTCTCCATATGAGATGTTCTGTATCTTGCAAAAGTAACTTCTTCTTCTTCTTCTTCGATACATGGATGTATACGGTCATGTATACAACTTGGATAGTTTGCTCCATGTCTCAAACTAGAGACCATCTAATATGTTGCCTCCTGCAACCGTCACTATAGCTTCCCTCATAGTTATCACCTATGACCTGCCCGGAACAAGAACAAGGAGGGGAAAAACAATAGACAAGATAATACTTTTTATAATATAATAAGAAATAGCAAAAAAAATCATCACAGTAGCTCCCTCAGAGCTTTCATTTGTGACATGCCTGAAACAAGAGTTAAAGTAAGAAGTACAATAATATGAAAATGAGAACAACACTCTTCTAGTGTTGTGATCAATCATTCCTCCATGGTGACTTGGAGTCTTGTCTCCAAGAATGAGTGTTGTTGCGAGTCTCCTTCACTCAGGATGACAAGTATTCTTTTCAACCTGTCCCCTTTACTAAGATAATATACTTTCTTGACAAAAATTTGAGTTAGGGCAAATAAAACTTGAAAATCTTAACCTAGAGTCAGCTTATAACTTTAACTTTGATCAAAGGTTAGTATGATAATCATAACTTCAATAGATCAAAATACAACTAGATGTTCATAAGATCACAATAATGCTAGAACAACTGGAGGCAAATTAAAACAATCAAACTTGGAGTGCATTGTTCCTTTGAATGTGCTGGATTTGAGATCCCTCTAGATCTACGATTATTGTTTGGATAAAAGATCCCTTCTACAAATACTCTTAAGACAAGTACATACCTCCGGAAACAACGACAAACAACGACAGGCAGTGGCACCATTTGGCAGTAGCGACAAGCAATGACGAACCCTAGAACTTTCAAGGTGCTTCAACTTTTCACAGAAACTTTACTGGTCCAGAGGAACTGTGACTGGTACTGCAATTGGTGCTGCAACTGGTACTACAACTGGCATGAAGGAACTGGCACGAAGGAACTGGCACGAAGAAACTGGCACTGCAACTGCAACTGGTACTGCAGACCTAGGGTTTTATGAGGAAACCCTAATTTCTCAAACTTCGAATTTTGGAATTCTGATGTAGGGAATAGATGCGCCCTCCTAGGGCGAGCTCTTAGATGGTCTTACTTTGCCCAACGTCTTCTAGCAAGGTGGATGGCATCACCTTCTAGGGTTTATGCAAAAAACCCTAGTATGCAGAAACCCTAGTATGCAGAAACCCTAATTTCTGAAACTTGTCAAAAACTGAAAACTGTTCCAGGGAAAAGGTGTGCTAGGGTTAGGAGAGTCTTCCTATGCCCTTGTTTTGCTCAGCGAGCTCTTCTGTGCTATGACAATGCCTTCTTTCAGGCCCGCACTGATACCATGTTGAATTTTCGTCTTAAGCAGTGAATTAGATTAGTGTTCTTTTACTTTTAAACAATTAGCACAATAATTGCAAATAAAGTATCATTGAAAGAATAACATCCACAACATACACAAGATTTTCCCTGGGAAAATGCTCTAGGGGAAAAACCCAACAAACTTCCTCAATATAGATTCAACAACCAAGAACAACGCTTCTCTCCAAGAGAGAACTAACAAAGCAAAAGATCCTTCTCAAACCCTTGACTAGGGAAAAGTAGCGCACCACATAACCAAGATATACCCGAGAAATAGACCAAGATCCTCCACAACGTCACCTCCTAGCTGCAGTAGCATCTCCCTCTAAGACTTGTGCACTTTTCTTCTTGGCTACAGAGCTTGTGTTGTGTGTGAACAAATGAGGCGCTAGCCTCTCTTATAAATAGCAGTTGGCCAACCTAAAATTAGGTCTGGGCCGACCTGACACTTTATCTTTATATTTTACATTTTACTTGTCAAGGCACAATAGGGCTGACTTTTACAAAAGCACAATAGGGCCAACTTAACAAATATAAGATACTATTATTCTTTAGGGTTTTGTCTTGGTCAAATACAATAAGAGTATCTTCCGAAGCTACTCAAACTTCAACATGGAAGAGACCATAAGGAGAGCAAAACATATCTATGAGAAAAGCAGAGGGAGGCCAGTGTTCCAAAAAGCTTGGAATGACAAGATGAAAGGTAAGAAAGAGCAAAGACAAAAAGGTTTTAAGCCTCCCCTTTTTCAATAACAACTCCCAAGCAAATCAACAAGGACAATCAATCCAAAATGAGCACAAGACAACAGATTCATTTGGGAAAAGGCCAAGGCAACAACCTGTACAATGTTGGGGATGTGAGGGAAATCACTTATACAGGGATTGCCCTCACAAAGGAGAAAGAATGAGAACTGTCCACAACATTCAGGAGGCTGAAACAGTTGAAGACATGGGAGGAAGCATGCCAATGATTTATGCAGCGTTGGACAACAAGCAAGTAGAGTATCAATCCCCCATGATTGAAGTGGAAGGTGATCTACGAGGATCTAAGGAACGCTCACAGAGGTCCAAGAGGATCTGAAATGCACACAGAGGTCCCAGGGGATCCATAAATGCTCAAAATTCGACCGTTTTAAATTCTCTCGAAAACGTCATCAATACGTAGAGCTTGTCGTCAACTTTCCAACGACGCAAACGACAAGTCAAATGGAGTTCACATGCAAAAGTTATGAGCGGTCAAAGTTTCAGTCAAACTTAGTAAAAAGTCAAAGTTCAAAGTATACATGGGCAAAAAGAGTGACATGTGTCACCACTGCAAGGGTGACCTATGGTACATGATTATTGGTAGGTGATTGGGCAAGGTGCAATCCAAGTGGCCCAATTACAAGTTGTCAAGTGGTGCACAAGTAAATGAATTGTGTAATGACACGTGGCATGTACAAGCCAATGAGAGGCCACCATGTGGTGACCTCCCATTGGCCTATATTGACATGGGTTACCAAAATTATGGAGTCGACGGGGGTCGAACCCGCGACCTCCATAACCTCCCAAGACTTAACAAAGCCCTCCATACCAACGTGCCACACAATGGTTCTTAACCTATACGTGGCACATAATATATTTGAATTTGTGTTAAGCTTCAAATGGGTGGCCAAGCCCTCGGCCCTTGGTTGTATACCATACCATATAACCACATTCAATCTGCGGAGGAGCTTAACAGTGTGACAGGTTTAAAACCATAATATATGGTTATATTATATACCATATGCCATATAACCAACGGATTAATATATATAGTATATAGTTACACTATATACTATATATAATACATATATCACGTGTTAAAACTAACCACCAACGAATATGCCAATGGTCATGGGCAATAGAACCCCAGACCTCCGCCATTTTAGTCGACGGTTTAACCGTTAGGCCAAACCACCTGTTTGTTACAAGATCCTCACTAAATTTAGTAACGAAGTTGCCAAATATCCGTGTGGAAGTTGGAAGCTCGAGTCTATTTAATGGGTGCGGATTTCAATGTACACACATTCCCAGGTCTGCAAGAATCCCGAGGTGGCACAATTTCCAAGACAAGGTATGGATTTCGAGGTTGTACGAATGTATCGATTTGCGTGCTAAGAAGAGGCTAAATATTGTTGTCTTGTAAAGCATGCCATGAGGTATAATAGTAGCACGGTACCTAGGCAGCTTTATACTCATTTTTCATGATTTTTCGCAAGGATCATGAATTTAAGGTCTATTTCATGATTTGAGGTCATTTGTAATAGTTTTATCTCAATTTTCCATTAATGAGCATTTAATGCATTGTTTTGCATGCTAAAGAGGGTGAAAATTGAGTAAGTTTGGAAATTGGTCGACTTTATAGTAAAATTTCTCAAAAATTTGCAAGGATTCTAATGGTGAACTTATTTTCTTGTTTTGAGTAATGGAATTTAAGAGAGTCCATTAAATTGGCATATGTGAGTCATTTTACATGTGATTTTGATATTTGAGATGGAGAAAGCAGTTTTTATTGGTTTGAAGGGAACTTAAAGATGAAACAAAAGTAGGGACATATCGGAAAATACTAGCCCCTAAATTTTTCCCTAATGATATGTCCATTAGTTGGAGAACCGTGTTGGTGTTTTTATTAGGAAACTCTAGTCCTTGCAGCCCCAAACTTGGCTTGTCATAGAGGTTGGGTGGTGCATGTTGAGGAAGAATGCTTGATGGACCTATGACCATCCCTCTAGGTAGAAATTATTGAACATTTATTCCTCTGAGAAGTCATGATAAGCTGGAAGAAAGAAGTAATCTATCATTGTTGTGGAGGGATGTTGGAGCATATGATGTTTAAAGGTAACTACCTCCCTGACGAACAATGCCAGGCAACTTTGATCGAGGTATTTGAAAAAGGCAAAAAGTGAACCCCATAAATCCATTAAGAGGCAATGGTATCTATTATCTCCTCGGTATCTTGTAATAAACAGGTCAACATAAGAAGAAGTGCACCTCTATCTCTACTCCACATAAGGACTCATGAACATAACTTGTAAATCCATTCCTCCTTAAGAAGATGGTGGTCCATCTCCACCCTCAACTGGTGTGAACATACCCAATGTTTCCCAAGAGAATTGTTGAGGCCGTGCACCAAAGGATGCCAAACATAGCCCAACCAACCCTCAAAGATATGAAGTAAATGCTCAAAATAAAAAGCCAATTTGGGAATAAAGGATCTAAGAGGTTCAATCCAAGAGATATGAATGTAACTCTTGTGGATGTGACTCTTGATGATTGTGTCAATCTCCTCTTTTAGAGTTTGAAGATTGGGAGGAGAATTAAGAGAGATCTTGTATGGGAGTAGAGGATCAATAGAAATGTCAACAATCTCCAAAAAAGAACAAGGCTTTGCAAACTAACATGATCGTCTACCTAACTGATCTAGAGAATGTGGTGAACCGACTCGGTTCACATATACAAATATCCAATGTAAAAAGGACAATATGTTAAAATCCATATAGGACAAGTAATAAATAATTGAATAAGATATGATATGGTTACAACTGAGAATGAGGGTTGCATATTTACCCACGCAGGGGTGCCCTTTCATAAGAGACGTGACCTTTCATTAGGAAGGTGTCTCTTCATTACATATTTAGTGATTGAATATTAATTATTATTATTTATTTATATTTATTTATATATATTTGTGTTCATAACATTTCCTTCCCCTTTTGAAACGCTTTGTCCTTAAAGCACATTGATGGAAGGTTTCTTCATGCTCCCATGTTGCATCTTTAGGACCCTAATTGGTCCATTGAACCTTTACCAGCCCTATGGCTTTGTTCCAGAGCACTTTGACTTTTCAGTCCAGGATGCGTACTAGTTCCACCCAGAAATCCCCTTCGTTTTCTACTTGGATCACAGTCCAATCAATTATGTGGTTAGGGTCAGGCACATATTTCTTTAATAATGACACATGAAAAAAATTATGTACTCTCATGGATGCAGACAATGCTAGCATGTATTGAACTGACCCTATCTTTTCTAATATTTCGAATGGCCTACAATATCTTGCTGCTAATTTTGGGCAGTAACCCAATCTTATTGAACATCTCTTCGCTTTCACTTTAAGAAAAACATGTTCACCCACTTTAAAATCTCTAAAAATTCTGTTCTTATTTGCATAACTTTTCTGCCTGTCCTAGGCAACCTTTAAATTTTGCCTGATCTTTACCATCTGCTCTTCCATTTCCTTTAACAATTCTAGCTCAATGATAGCTTTGTCTGCTAGGTTATACCAACTCACTGGTGTGGTACATTTCTTGCCATACAAGGCTTCAAATGGGCTCATTTTTAATGAGGCTTGATACCAATTATTGTAAGCGAATTCCACTAAGTGGATATAATCTTCCCACTTCGATGGCTGGTCCATCACATACATTCTAAGCATGTCTTCAATGATTCTATTAGTCCTCTTTGTTTTCCCATCCAACTCTGGGTGATAAGTTGTGCTGAGATTTAAATTTGTTCCAAATCCCTTGAACAAACCTTTCCAAAAATGAGATGTAAATTTTGGATCTCTGTCTGAATCAATTACCTTAGGCACTCCATGTAATCTGGCAACTTCATTCATGTAAATCTTTGCAGTGTTTGTTGCCTTGTGTGTTGTCTTCACTAGAATAAAATATGATGCCTTGGTTAATTTATCTACCATCACCATGATGGAATCGTGTTGCTTCACTGTTTTGTGCAACTTTGTAATAAAATCAATTGTAACCACTTCCCATTTCCACTCAGGTATGGGCAATGGCTGTAGCAACCATGCTAGATGTCTATGCTCTGTTTTTACCTTTCGACATTCTAGACACTTGGCTATGTAAGTAGCCACTTCCTTCTTCATTCCTGGCCAAAAGTATTGGCTTCTTATAGCTGCAATTGTCTTCTGATATCCTGGGTGCCCAGCATATGGCACATTGTGCATTTCCTTCAACACTATATTTTTCAGTTTTTTTGAATTATGCACATATATTTTTCCTTTGTACATGAGGATTCCATCCTCTTTCAACTCGTAATAATTAAATTTTTGTTGTAATGTCTCTTTTATTTTTACATATTGCTGGTCTGAATTTGCTGCCTCTAGAATTTTGTCTTTTAAATCTGTGTTGAACATGTTGATGGCTGAAATATGCACTTCATGAGCTCTTCTGCTACATGGATCAGCCACCTGATTTTCCTTTCCTTTTATATGCTTAATTTCAAAGTCATATTCACTTAGAAATTCCAGCCCCCTAGTTTGTCTGACATTTAATGTTGGTTGTCCAAATAAATGCTTCAGACCACAGTGGTCTGTTCTTAACTCAAATCTTCTTCCCATGAGGTAATGTCTCTACATTTTTAATGCATGAACGATGGCTGTCAATTCCAAGTCATGTGTAGCATAATTCTTCCCATGCTTTTTTGATTTTCGAGACTTATAACACATCACATGATCCTTTTGACTGAGGATTCCACTGAGCCTTTCCTTGCATGCATCCGTGCACACTACAAAATCTTCATTTGGGTCTGCAATCTTTAAGATTGGCGCACTAGTCAAAATATCTTTCAACTACTGAAAACTTTCTTCACATTTGGGGGTCCATTCAAATTTCACTCCCTTTTGCAAAGAAGTGATTGGGCTTGCAATCTTTGAAAACCCCTTTATGAATCTTCGGAAATCACCCGCAAGAGCCATAAATGATCTGACTTCTGTGACATTTCTTGGCGCTGGCCATCCCCTAATGGCCTCTATCTTCTCATGATCAATTGTTATCCCGTCTACTGAAATAATATGCCCCAAGTAATGAATCTTCTTTTGATAGAAGATGCACTTACTTAACTTGGCATACAACTTATGTTCCCTCAAAACTTGCAACACCATTCTTAAATGTTGCTCATGCTCTTCTTCTATCTTGGAGTAGACCATAATATCATCCAAGAAAACAATTACAAACTTGTCCAAGTATTCCCCGAACACTCCATTCATCAGGCACATGAAAACAACTGGGACATTTGATAGCCCAAATGGCACTACTGTGAATTCATAATGCCCATATCTTGTTTTGAACACTGTCTTGCTGATGTCTTCTTCTTTTATCCTCAGATGATGATAACCTGATCTCAAGTCAATCTTGGAAAAGGTTCTTGCACCTTTCAACTGATAAAAAAGATCATCAATCCTTGGCAAAGGATATTTGTTCTTTATTGTGACCTTATTCAACTGCTTGAAATCAATACATAACCTTAAGGTTCCATCTTTATTTTTCACAAAAAGAACTGGGGCTCCCCAAGGTGACACACTTGGGCATATATACCCCTTCTTTAACAGCTCTTCAAGTTGCATCTGCAACTCTTTCAATTCTGGTGTGCCCATTCTATAAGGTGTCTTGGACACTGGGCAACTCTTGGCACCAAATTAATAGAGAAGTCATTGTCTCTCTTTGGTGGCAATCCTAGAATCTCTCCAAAAACATCTTCAAAATTTGTTAAGACCGGATGGTCTTCAATGCTTGCCACTTTATCTCTAGCTGCCTCTTCCATATGGGCTGCAAAAAATTGGCATCCCTTCCTAAAACTCTTTTTCAGTTGCATGGCTGAAATTTCACTAACAACTACAACTCTCAAAATGCCTTGAATCTTGCCTTGCTTTCCATCCTCATCAAGACAAGTTATTGTCTTGTTGTAATAGTCTAGGATAGCATGGTGTTTTTCCAACCAATCCATGCTAGTTAGACAATCATATGAACCCAATGGTATGATGTTGACATCTACCTTTGTGTTGAGTCCATTCATGTCTATTGGACAATCTTTAACCAACTCGATGATCATCCTCTTAGCCCGTGTGGCTAACTGAACTAACCAAGATTTCTTATGCTTACTCCTTTGCAAGTGAAATCTTTCAACAATGTTAGAGTTTATGTAACTATGGCTAGCTCCATAATCGATTAAAATTGCTATGGGCTGGTTATCAATCTTACCTTCTGATTGTACATGCATTATATAACTTGATCCAGAATAATTTACTGATCGTATTGAGGTGGTTTGCAGAATTCTGATGATGTGTTTCTCCTTTCACACCACCATATTAAGGTGGGATGCATCCTTTTGAAGAGAAATGTTACGTAGATCTTCCTCCAAAAGAGTATGCACCTCCTCTAATTGCCGTCTGGCCTCTCGATTCTCGAAGCTCTCTTTTGCACTTACGTGTGATCATGCGACACCACCCCCTCATAAACTTCACAATGTGGCAAATAACTGCTTCCCACCATAACAACCAACCTCTGTCTCCCCTTGGACATGGAACAAGGCTCCAAACCCTATGCATAAGAGCACAAAAATCTAGAGAATCCAAATGAGAAACATTTAACTTGAACAAGAACGAAGACTTGGAGTCCACCACATGCCTTATTGAGATGGAGGTCAAAAGGGGAAGGTGATTTGACCTCGTAGCAACAATCAACACATTAATTGGACTCATATTTCAGGAAAAGGAGACATCGTCCCACAGGCCATAAATCTAATCCAACCTAGCCTGAACCCTAGCATAGCCTTGTATGAAGTTGGACAAAGTAAACCATCCACCATAGTCTAACCCTTTCTTCCTCAGTTATGATCAAAATGCTGAAGAGAATTCTTGCACTTAGACCACGCTTGCTTCTCTGAACCAACTCCTCCTCCCCTATTACCCTCCTATCAACCATGTTGAAGTCTTTGCCAATAATCCATTCTTCGTCTGGAAGGGAAGACTCCATCCATGCCTAGAGATGGGTGCGAGATGAATTGAAGTTTAATGCATATTCTGAGCAAGAGCCTAGCAGTCTCTCCTGAAACAAAAGAGTAATTCACACACAACGATTACTAGGGTTACTTCCAAAAGATGTAACAAAACTTTTCTGATAAGTTGGCATGGCTAGCACCATGCCCCCTCCTCCCTGATCATGATCTGTGGCCCATAAGGGGCCATTCCAAACATAACTCATGTGGTTGTGAAGTTCAAATCCAATTGATTTGACCTCTTGCAAAAGAACTATCTTTGGTTTAACCTTTTGAAGAACTCCTCGAACAACCGACTTTCTACCTGGGATCATCATCTCTCTTCTTTGTGTTCTTTTAGCTTTAGGTTTTCTATTTTACTTTTGGGAGATGACTTTTGCATTCCCCTATCACCCATTTTGGCATGTTGTATTTTCCAGTCCCATTGACCTATTTTAGTCAACATAATCTTTTTTTAATAAATAAACTTGCCTCTCTCAATTTCTTCACGGGACAACAAACTTTGAGTCTCCATTCTTCGTCCTAGCAATCCTAGGCATATCTTCACATGCTTCAGAACTAGTATCTTGCTCTAATACCATGTAGAAAAGTAAGAATTTAGAAATGAGGGTGAGATGTGGAATATAATATTTTATTAAAATGGAGTCATTTGATACATTGAGGGAGGGCACTTTTTATCTCATACATCAGGTATTTGGGCTACCTAATCGACCTTGTTAGAAAAGTGGGTGTGCTCGTTTAACCATAGACAATATAACAATATTGTCACCCAACCATAGGCACGAATGCCACCCCCGAGCACCTTGACCTTGACAGAGAGAAGAATTCCGATAGCAAATCAATAGTCAACCAAGGCTAATGCACCAAACAAAGATAACCAAGACTGATCAGAAAGTCCAACCCAGAAAGACTGGAATCACAGGTTGCAGTAACTGCAACTGCAACTGCTCTCCAGACTTGCGCACTACTAAATTTTTGCAGTTGCGAGTTGTGTGTGCCAAATGAGCTCGGGCGCCCTATATTTATACTGCTCTCTTTAGGCTGTCTGGGCCGACTTCTCTTTCTGGAGGCTAAAGACTCTATATAAAATATTCTCTTTAGCCGACTTCTCTTCTAGGGTTATGTCCAAGTCTTTTAGGGTTCTTCTTGCTACCTGGAATATTCTAATCTCATCAAAGATCACAATTGGAGGTTAATACCTCCTGCAGCTACCATAATATCAACAGACCTAACTACCATCACTTAATTCTAATGACACCTTTTAATATATAGTTGGTCACTTAGCATAATTTGACCTTTATTACACATTAAAGCTACTTATTAAACTTTGACTCCTAGTATTTCAATGTTAACGAGTGTAGTTTAACTTGGCTAAGATTTGTGAGTCTTGCCAAGTGCTACCGAGTCTTGGCTGGGCTGAGTACTCACCTAGGACTCACCCTTGAAACTCGCCACTCACTAAACTTGTGGGAGACTTGCCATACTCTCCATGACTTGCCACAAACTTGCCATACTCGCCACAAACTCGCCATATTTTTTGTTCACAGAATTTACTATATTTAAGGTTTTTTTGTATTTGCTGAGTCTTTGCCTAGTCTTTCCTAGTCACAGAGTCTTGCTGAGTCCCAGGCCAGCTGAGTCTTTGCCGAGTCCGAGTGTCACAACAATGGTTGATACTCTAACATTATCGTTCTACCAATTGGTATATGTACACTTGTTGTCTATTCAAGATGAAGTGCGTTTGGTCTAATTGTTAGCTATCGAGGCTTGCCAACTTGGGCACAAGTTCATTGCACATAGTTATTACAGGCAGATCATATAGACAGCAACCTCAACACACTTATCGGGATGCAGCCAATAGGAATGCCGTGTCTCAATCATTTAAAGAACTTATTTTTCTAAATTTTGTCATTTTTATGTCATTTTTTTTCACAATGTGATTTGAATTTGGGTTTGGTTCAATTTCTTCTTTCTTGGCTTTTCTTTTCCAAGTAGCCTTCTTAATCTTGTTTCTATTTAATTGTGTCAATTATATGATGTTATGGATGGTAGCTGATTGCAGCCTCTTTTCTTGCTAGTGTTGGGTACATTGTTCTAACAAGCGTAGATCGAGATGACATACCAGATGGTGGCAGTGGACATTTTGCTCGCACTGTGAGCACTTTGAAGGTAACAGTACTGCACCCTCTGAATTTTAATAATCTAATAATCTGTTTTCATATGAGTTGTGACTATTCTTTAATTGAATCCCTCAATATTAGCAGGCCGGCTATTTAAGTAACTTTTCTTTGCATTCCTTTTAGCATGTTTTCACAACCTTCTATCTTTTTCCCCTTGCCTTGTGGTAAAGTAAGCAAGTTAGAATAATTAGATGGCAAACATTTTCTATTAATTGAAACGATGGAAAGCATATTTCAATAACTCTATATAGTTTCATATTCTCTCTCTCTCTCTCTCTCTATATATATATATATATCATGAACCGTTATTACTGAATTGGAAAGGCTTTATTTTGCAGGAACTCAAGCCAGAGATTCTTGTTGAATGTTTAACCTCTGATTTCAGAGGTGATCTAGATGCAGTTGCCACTGTTGTAAAATCTGGGCTAGATGTATTTGCTCACAACATTGAGACAGTGAAACGGCTTCAGCGTATAGTGAGAGATCCAAGGGCAGGGTAAAGAAACCAGCCTATGTGCTCTCTTGAATATGCTATATGTACCTTTAAAAATGTGCCCTTCATTCTGGGGGTGATCTGGACTTTTATGCCCTAAAATATATAAGCAATGGGAGACTATAGGCTTTTGTTATTTTAGTAAGCATTTATCATTGTCATCTACTAAGAAAATTATTAAGGAAGAAATTATCGATGGCATTCATTAGCTTTTACATGAAATCCAGCTTATGTTGAGGCATACCATGATGATTAATGTAAAATCAGCCAGATTGACAAAAAGGAGATAAATATAAATGCAGTAGTTTGAACGTTCTACAAAATGACCCTTTTCTGGCCGCTTAGAATAACTGGAGGGGAAACCAGCATTTTCGACTTGAAATCTGGTTGGAATCATTTTGGATTGATGTAATTGCTGATATTAGATGTTAATGTTGCACAATCCAATTGCAGTAGGGGTATTCAAGGGTGCTGACTCCTTTTCTGCATTAAAAACAACAATTTCATTAATCCAAAATTGCAATTTCAGTAAAGATTGTCTAGCTGGATTCCAGTGATAGCAATCAGAAAAGGTTGAAATCGTAGAATGTTTAGCCTTCTTCATTATAAATATTAGGCTAATTTAGTGTTCTTGTCTATTATAAAATGCCCCACATTTATCTAGACAGAATTTCTATTGAAATTTCCTTTTGAATACTTGAATGCATGGCAGCTCTCTACACCAGAAAATCACAAAGAATCAACTTGGAGGGAACTTGTAAAGTACCCATAGGAATTAGGCCAGAATGAAATTTTAAATTATCTGTATCTTTTATGGTAGAATTTCTCCTCTCTGTACAAAGAGAATGCCAATAATTGCTGGGTAAATAAGGAGAAAGATTGCACTGTAGCAATCTAATAAGCACCCTGAGATGCCAGCGGGGAATTTGTTGTAGATGTCCTCTAGTTTCCTGCAAGAGATTATGGTGGATATGTCTGAGTGTTGACCTGCACTCAGTTTAGTGCCAAAGTGGTGGCAAGAGTGAGCAATGGCAATATGGAAACTGGCTGTCTGTAGTTATGTTATTTTAATCCTTGAAGCAGAAGTCGTGAAAGAATCAGATTGCCCAACAATGTTTGATTTGTTGCAGAAGATAACAAAGCAGCAACCAAGCAAAGGACCAATTGCTGCAAAGAGCGATGAGATCATTTAAAAAAAATGCCGATTGTTGAACAAATAAGACTGCAATTTGTAATCAACAAATTGATCAGATCAAAGTTTTGGCCAAAGTTGCAGCAATTTTGATTTTGTATTAAATATAGCAGGCTTTGTGCATTTTTCAAATTTTGCAGTGGGTTGTAAGAATCTAACAAGCTAATAGTTGTAGATTTGCAAGAGCAGAGTGTTAATGCCATAAAATCGTATAAAAACAAGATTTTGAGACAGATGGATCAGTTAGAGCACTGAGATTTGCTGGTGTTATCATATAGCTATGAGAAATTCTGTCCGTCTGTCAGTAATAGGCAAAGATCCAGTTCTGGATCTAATTCTCCACTGTCGCCACTGGCAACAATCAATATCAGTTTGGAAAGATCAAGTGATACTTTGTAAAGCCTTGACTCACTTATCTGTTGTTCAAGATTTGACCGAAATTTGGCAACAACATAAAACACAGCATGGGACCTTGCCTTCATACAGGGCCAACGACAACAATTGCTTACATATCCTCAGCAGTGTTGTGAAAAGAAGCAGCGAAGAAGCTATGAAGTGCCTGTTGGAGAATCAGAGGATTAGGTAGATCAGAGAGCTAGTATTCCAAGAGAGAGGTGGTGTCTAATGACACCGTTTCAGAACTTGAGCACAAACAAGGATAGCTCAACATACATAGCAGTGTAAGAAACCAAGAGATTTCCATACACAATACATATCACACATTTTTCACTACTTGTTTAGATTGACCCATAGGGCCATCTTATATTGCACCAAGATGTAACAAACTCCCTTTAAGTGAGGATGACGAGGTTCACATAGATTGGTTAGGGCGCATAACAAACTCCTTAACTTCTGCCTTGTTCTGCACACCACTCGACTGTTCTGTTCTAACTGCTCAACCAGTTGAATGCTTAGTCGACCATCCAGTTGGTCCCTTAGTCGACCACTCAGTCGACTCTCCGAGTCAAGTGTTGACTGATTGTCTCCAGAAGATCTAGAGGTGTGATGAACCTGCATAACCCGTTGTTCCAACACCTGCCAATTAACACAATGCTCTGGAGATTCAAGAGGTGGAATTACTTCTGTACTCCCCCCCATAATTGTAGCTTCCTGAAGCCCAAGCATAGCCCGGAGTTTCATAAACTTAACTTACGAGTGAGGCTTCGTAAACATATCAGTAACCTGATCTTTTGTCCTGCAATCAACAAGATTCACAACATTTTCTTTTACTAGCTGTCTCAAATAATGATTATCCCTGTGAAAGATTAATGAATCCATAGTAATTGCTTGCGTTAAGAATGAACACATGCAGTGCTCTATCAACTAAATAACTCCAATGTATGTTTATGATGGACCTATACCATTTTGTTTTATTGATTGGTGATGGTTCAACCATGCTATAAATTTAAAAGCTAAGTTACATGGAAATGGATCCAGATATAGATCTGCCAGATCTCTCTCTCTCTCTCTCTATATATATATATATATATCCGTTGAAACATGGACATGTTTGGGTTGGCCTGAAGGCTATGTCCACTAGCACATAGGCTGATACAATTTCAGTGTCTAGGCTGCTATAGTGAATCTGATAGAGCTCCAATAAGGCCACATCCAACCATCCACCACGTAGGGTGGGGCACACCCGCTAAGATTTGAACTTGGGTCTTTTGCACAACACCTGCCCCAAGTTGTCACTAGACCATAGTGTGTTTTAGAATGGGGGGCAGGGGCTACTTTCTAGGCAAAAGTTGGGGTTTTTGGTGTTGATTTTTCTAATTTCCAGATCTGATAATTATTGCCTTGTGATTTTAAACAGATTTTAATGCCACTGTTATCATAGAATAATTACACACTGAAAATCTCAACCAAAATATAGCAGCGGAAACAACAGAATCACTGAAAGATAGCCATGCACAGTAGACACAAGATTTTACCCTGGGAAACCCAACCTTGGGAGAAAACCCAACAACTTTTCTTAAGAAGAAATTAGTCCAAGATATTACTAGTACATCACCATGAAATAGATCAAGAACCATCCAAAGAATATCCTCCCCAAGCCTAGCGCCTTCCAAGAGCTAGCTCATAAGACCAAGAGACCAACCACCTCAAAAAATAGTGCAAGTTTCACCCCAATAGCCAAGTGTAGTGAAAATTCCAGATGCACCCTTCTTCACCACTATGCCACTGCCTGAGCGAACTATGCCACTGCCTAATGCGCACTTGATGAGGAGGAATTGTGAGACGATGAAATGAAATGATCCAGCCTTATATTTATACACATTAAGTCACCTTGAATTTACATGTGGGGCCGACTTCTTCTTTTGGTCTTCAATATCTTCTTTAATTGCTTTCTGGGGTTTCTTCAATGGTTTGATCGGCCGACTTGTACTTCTTGGCATTTCTTCTCTTCTAGAAAAGTTGTCCATGAGCCTTGTTGATGTGACATTTCCTCACATTCATGTCTAATCAATATAGGGCTCTAATGTTGAGTAAACCCATCGAGAAGCCCCTCATCACGAGAGGTCTCTTGAGCCTACATCTTCAACATCAGACTAGACTTGTAAACAAGTCAAACCTGCCCTATAAGAATTAGATCACTCCGTCTTGGATCAGGCAAAGTGAAAGCATCTGGCATCTCGAGTCTTTATCACTCCTTATCAAATCAGCATGACTAAGGAGAAAGACTACACCTGGGCCATTCACCACTAGCAAAGCCTTGTGAGTGAATGTATTATTTTCCCTTGGTCAAATCAACATGACCAATCTGGGAGAGTGTCTTCCTGATGTTCCATCTCGAGTCTTTATCACTCCTAGTCAAATCAAGATGACTAAGGAGAAAGTCTACGCTTGGGCCATTCACCACTAGCAAAGCCCCGTGAGTAAATGTATCATTCTCCCTTGGTCAAATCAGCATGATCAATCTGGGAGAATGTTTGACCGATGCTGCTAACTCGAGAACGATCAACATCCTGGTCCATTCACCACTAGCATAGCCCTGTGAATGAATGTATCATCCTCACTTGGTCAAATCAACAATCTGGGAGAATGTCCGCTCGATGTTGAAACATCAACACTCCCTCTCAACGAGGGAGACATTCTACATCACGCCAAGCTTGTCTCTGAAGTATTCAACTTCACTCTAGACAGAGGCTCGGTGAGAATGTCCGCAATTTTCTCATCTGTGGATATATACTGGAGCTCCACTGCTCCCTTTTGCACCATGTCTCGGATCAGGTGATATTTGATCTCAACATGCTTCGCCCTGTCATGAAATACTGGATTTTTCCAAAGCTTGACACAACTTTGATTTTCACAATGTATTAAGGTTGTCTCTAACTCCTGATCAAATAGTCCTGCAAGAAGTTTCCGAAGCCATACTGCTTCACGACATGCGACACTGCCTGCGATATACTTCGTTTCTGCTGTACTAAGTGCTACAAAAGTCTGCTTCCTGCTAAACCAGGATAACATAGCTTATCCCAAGTTGAAGCAACACCTCGAGGTGCTCTTTCTGTCCACTGCACTCCCTGCCCAGTCAGAATCAATATATCCCTGCAGCCTCACTTCACCACCTGAGACATATCTCAGACCATATCCAATTGTACCATGCAGGTACCTCAACACATGTTTTGCTGCAACCTAATGGAAGTGCCTCGACTCAACCATAAACTGGCTTAGGGTGCTCTCTGCAAAGCAAATATCTGGCCTGGTGTTAACTAGGTACAACAAGGATCCAATCAACTTCCTATACATAGTTGGATCCACCAAATCTGAATCTGAAGCGGAATCACTCAACTTCTTTAGATTTGTCATCATAGGTGTAGCCATGGACTTGCAGTCCCATCATACCGAATCTTCTCAAGATCTCAATTGTGTAGTTCCCCTGTCCAAGGAAGATCTCACTTGGTTTCTACCACACCTCCAATCCCTATAAATAATGCATCAAGCCAAGATCCTTCATTTCGAACTCTGAGGCCAACTCCCTTTTTCACTGAAGCAAACCCTGTTGTCCAGTCTGCCTCACTGGTTGCTCCCTATGTGTCTAAGGAAAAATCGACTAAAAACAAATGGATCCTCTCTGGAGGTCTCACATCCCCTAGAAGCCTCCTGCCTCTAAAGCTTCTGTATGGCCTCCTCAATTCATGACTCATGTTTGTTCATCCTGGAAGATGTCTCTCTCCCACCTGAACCTGAGGGGGAACTTCCTCTGAATGATCGGCTCTCCCTCTGAGCCAACTGACTCTCTCTGAGATCAGGCTCACTCTGAGTCCGCATGCTCCCTTTGAAACCTGACTCCCTCTGAGTCTGTACAAAATCCAGAGCCATCTGCTCCTTCGGCATCTACTGACCTCCTTTGAAGTCTGATCTCCTATGAACTGTCCTGGGAGGATGTTCCTCCCTACTAGATCCTGAGGGCTGACTCCCTCTTTTTGAGAGAATCCTCTTGTCACAAACCTTGCTTTGTACTTCTCGATGCTGCCATCTGTTTGTTGATATTATGGTAGCTGCGGGAGGTATTTACCTCCATGTGTAACCCTGACGAGAATAGAATATTCCGGGAAGCAAGAAGAAACCCTAGAGCCATCACCTGTGACCTGCCTGGAACAAGAACAAGAACAAGAATAACACTTTTCTAGTGTTGTGACTTGTTATCGCACAATCTATACTTGCCCAAAGCCTAAAAGCAAGTAGGCTTAGATTGATGTAACACGGAGGTAGCCCTATCACTATCACCCCAATAGGGTACCTCTTTCTCTTTAGGAGGAGGAAAACCTCACTCCAAGGGAGACGTCCTAGGACCTAGTTGGTTGATGAAAGGCAGAAAGACACAGTGAAAACCCACCCCTCTCTCTAGATCACTCAACGGAAGAAGTCACTTAGGTAAAGCTTAAAGGGACAAGGGAAAGTGAAAGTGGGTTTGTACCTGCCCTTTACCAATGAAACATCAAACGTTAGTAGTAACAATTGTTAAGGTTTAAGCTATTATTAGGTTTATTTTGAATTTACTAGATGACCATAGCATAGATAGGATCATTGAGAAATACACAATCACAAGAGACACATCATTTATCCTGGGAAACCCTCATGGGGGAGAAAACCCAACAAAAACTTCCTTAATATAGATAGCCAATACAATGCCAAGAGATAACTCAAACAATACAAAAAGTCCTCTCCCAAGAATGCGCCTCTTTCTCTCTCTTCCTTCTTCTCCAACTTGCGCTCTGATGAACAAGTGAGTGAGTGAACAAATGAGGCGCTAGCCTCTCTTATTTATACAATCTAGCAAGCGCTGAACTGAGGCGTCTTTTCACTGGCAGGGTCGACTTCTCAATATGGGTGGTTATAACCACTTTAATATATTTTGGGGCCGACTTCTCGTTTAGCCTATTACAAATAGGGTTTGACCAATCCGCAAAAGGGGATTTGGTCATTTACAATACCCGACATGATCAGTCCACAAAAGGGGATTGATCTAATGAATAATACATCAATAATAAATAGAATACTCTTACAATATTTCAACACTCCCCCTTAACAAGAAGGGTATTCTACAACATCATCAGGCGAGAGAGAGGACAACATCATCAACAACATCTTGGAACACTGACTGGCGTATCTATAAATCATCGGAAGTTTTTCTCATCATCAATATCATCATTCACAACAGAGAGCTGGAATGATATCATCATCTGCATCAACATGGATTAGTATAAAACTAATACATCATCATCACAACACGAGGCTAGTCACATCATCACAGCACGAGGCTGGCACATCACAACACGAGGCTGGCACATCACAACACGAGGCTGGCACATCATCACAGCACGACGCTGGCACATCATCACAGCACGAGGCTGGCACATCATCACAACACGAGGCTGGCACATCACAACACGAGGCTGGCACATCATCACATCAATTAAGCTGGCACATCATCACAACAATTAAGCTGGCACATCATCACAACAATTAAGCTGTCACATCATCACAACAATTAAGCTGGCACATCATCAACATGAAGCTGACATCACAGCACTAGGCTGGCAACACAACACTACTCCCCCTTTCGAGGGAGGTCCTTTCGGACTATACCAAGCTTATCTCGAAAGTGCTCAAACTTTACACGAGATAGAGGCTTGGTCAACACATCAACAACCTGTTCATCCGTGCTAACATATTGGAGCTTTATGTCTCCTCTCTGCACCATGTCACGGATATAGTGATATCGGATCTCTATGTGCTTTGACTTGTCATGAAATACAAGATTCTCTGTTATCTTCATGCAGCTTTGGTTATCACATAGGATCATGGTTGCTTCCATCTCTAGGTTGAATAGACCTGTCAACAACTTCCAAAGCCATATGGTTTCGAAGCTGCCAGAACATGCAACAATGTATTATGCTTCCGCTGTGCTGAGAGCAATGCTTGATTGCTTCCTACTCTGCCATGAGATCATGGCTGACCCCAGATTGAAACAACATCCTGAAGTGCTCTTCCTGTCAGAGACACTTCCAGCCCAATCTGAGTCAGTGTACCCACTCAGTCTGAAGTCATGATCTCCATCATAACTGAGACCACAATCTAATGTACCCTTAAGGTACCTCATCACATGTTTTGCAGCAACTAGGTGAACATGTCTGGGTTCTACCATGAACTGACTCAAGGAGGTGTTCACAACAAAACAAATGTTTGGTCTAGTGTTCGTCAGATACATCAACGATCCAATGATTTGTCTATACAGTGTGGCATCAATTAATTCTGACGAAGTGTCGACTAGGAGCTTCAACTTTGTTTCCATGGGTGTATTCATGGACTTGCACTCCGACATATCAAATCTCTTCAGGATTTCAACTGCATACTTCCCTTGGTTAAGGAATATCCTCTCTGGACTCTGCCATACCTCAAGACCTAAGAAATAATGCATTAGGCCAAGGTCTTTCATCTCAAATTTTGCAACGAACTTCTTATATTCAGTGATGAGTTTTTCTTCTCCAGTCAAGAATAAGTCATCCACATACAACAACAATATAACCGACTCATCATTCATAACCTTGAAGTAAAGGTTAGAATCTGCTTTACTCTTGGTAAAGCCCAAGCTCGTCAGAAAACTGTCTATCCTTCCATACCAAGCTCTAGGAGCTTGCTTCAACCCGTACAGAGCCTTCTTCAACTTGCAGACATGAGTCTTCCTGTCTTCAACTTCAAATCCTTGAGGTTGTTCTATATACACTTCTCCTTCAATGACACCATTTAGGAAAGTTGTCTTTACATCCATTTGGTGTAACTTCCACTTCATCTTAGCTGCAAGGGCTATGATGGTTCTGATCGAAGTGTATCTGGCTACAGGAGCAAATGTCTCTTCATAGTCAATGCCTTCCTTTTTAGAAAAGCCATGAGCGAAAAACCTTGCTTTATACTTCTCAATACTTCCATCAACAACATGTTTTATTTTGAAAAACCATTTGGAAGATACCACATCCTTGCTCTTCGGTCTAGGAACTATTTCCCATACATCATTCTTTATAATGGATTGGTATTCTTCTGTCATGGCATCTGCCCATTCTTTCTTCTGA
>JZKD02S2235000.1:784225-797253 GCA_000966675.3 Picea glauca
GTTTTTCTTCTTGTATTCTTCTCGTCTAGCTGGACAATGTTTCGCAATATGTCCCATCTTGTCACAATGGTAACATTGGTAGGATGAGAAATCTTTTTCTCTTCTTTGTCCTTTCAGAAACTTCTGGAATCTCCTTGGTTGAGATTCTTTATGTATGAATTTGTTTTGGGGGTGAGACTCCTTATGAGTTTCTTTCTGGAAGTAAGACTTCTTTCTTCCTCCTTTATTGTGAGTAGCTAGGGCTTGATCTTCATCTCTTGAGAGCAAAACTTCTCGGTTAGCTACTCTTGCTTCTTCTTGAACACATTCTTCCCAAAGACTGTCAAATTGTAGTTTGTCTTTTTTGGCACAAATAGTTTGGATGAATGCATCCCAAGGTCTTGTGAGACCATTAAGGGCCGTCATTATAAGTTCGTCTTCATCTATAGTATCTTCAATTGCTTCTAGTTGTTCTTTGAATTGTGATATTCTGGAGAAATATTCCTGGATTGTTTCTCCTTTCTGCATCCTTGTATTCTTGAGTTGAGTTCTTAGATTCATCTTCCGATTGATGTTCTTTCCTTCATATAATCTGGTTAGGGCATCAAACATTTCTTTTAGAATCTTCTTTGAAGCCACTTGACGAATCAAGTGATCTTTGATAGAATCTGCAATGATTCTTTTGGCCCTAATTGTGTCCTTTTGATGTTTTGCTTTAGCTGCAGCACTGGAGGGTTCTGGTACATTCTCTTTAATGAATCTTGTTAGGTCATTCTCTTTAAGAATGAGTCCAATCCTATACTTCTAGGCACGAAAGTTTTCCACACCTTCTAGCTTGTCAACAAGCTTGGTGCTTGCAGACTTCTTTTACCTAGAGCTAGAAAAATGACCGAAAAATGGAAATGCTCAGATTTGAATTTTGAACTTACCAGGAGATGCACTTGGCTGAGGCGAGTAGCCTGGTGTGGTTAGATTTAAGAAAATCCAACTTTTACCCTTCAAACTTGATCAACGGATTTTTGGACTGGTGCTTCTGGTTTTCTGGTACTTCTGGTTTTCTGTTACTTCTGGTACTCTGGTACTTCTGGTTTTCCGGTACCTGGTGAAAACGAGGGTTTCACTTTCCATGAGATCTAGCCATTGAAAATGTGTGCTGATGATGCCAAAGTGTTCCTTGAGGAAGGGCGCACTTTTCTAGATGACCTTGAGGTTGAAATTCTTCTTCAATAAAAAGCCCTAATTTGCATGTACGGCAACAATGACGTTTTTCTTCTTCTTGTGAAAGATGCTCTCTTCAGCTTAGCTTTGATACCATGTTAAGGTTTAAGCTATTATTAGGTTTCTTTTCAATTTACTAGATGACCATAGCATAGATAGGATCACTGAGAAATACACAATCACAAGAGACACATCATTTATCCTGGGAAACCCTCATGGGGGAGAAAACCCAGCAAAAAGTTCCTTAATATAGATAGCCAATACAATGCCAATAGATAACTCAAGCAATACAGAAAGTCCTCTCCCAAGAATGCGCCTCTCTCTCTCTTCCTTCTTCTCCAACTGCAGCTCCGAACTTGCGCTCTGATGAACATGTGAGTGAGTGAACAAATGAGGCGCTGGCCTCTCTTATTTATACAATCTGGCAGCCACTGAACTGAGGTGTCTTTTCACTGGCAGGGCCAACTTCTCAATCTGGGTGGTTATAACCACTTTAATATATTCTGGGGCCGACTTCTCATTTAGCCTATTACAATTAGGGTTTGGCCAATCTGCAAAAGGGGATTTGGTCATTTACAATACCCGACATGATCAATCCACAA
Source organism: Picea glauca (assembly GCA_000966675.3). Classification (NCBI taxonomy): domain Eukaryota; kingdom Viridiplantae; phylum Streptophyta; class Pinopsida; order Pinales; family Pinaceae; genus Picea; species Picea glauca. The sequence goes on from JZKD02S2235000.1 coordinate 786,025, forward strand.
AAGGGGATTGATCTAATGAATAATACATCAATAATAAATAGAATACTCTTTGCAGTTACACTATTTCAACAACAATGATATCAACGATTATAATCAATGACTTCTTAGATAAATTATGTGCTGCTAGAACAAGTTATATACAATAAAGATGAGATTATAGTAGCAGCAATGTATCTTGAAAATTGCAAGTTATGATGACAAGAAAATATATAAAAGGTCTTGCAAACTTGATAATACTTTGTCACTCACGATTTTCAAGATTAATAAAAGTCAATAAATGGCTGTCCAAACATTTATAACAACATTAATTAATGACAATGACAGCAATATAAACCACTTCAGAAAAGTACTATAATAAAGCAATAAGACAACTACTTCAATATCCAATGATTATAGTTTGCTTAGTACAAATGCTCAATGGTTTTATGGATGGTTTTAGGGCTGTTAGGGGCTATAAAAGCAGCTATGACAGCGGTAACAGCTTTAGAATTTGCACTTTAGAAAGGTAGCAAAGGGAAGATTAGACCCTAGGGTGATGACGCCTAGGTTAGTGCAAATTTCTGGGTAGGTTAGCTTAGTTAGTGTGCTTGTTAGGGCTGCAAAATAATTGCTGTAGCAGCAGCAAGCTTTAGGAGTTAGTAATTTAGGAAAGGCTAGTGGATTAGGTTAGTTTAGTAAGGTATCACGCAGAAGAAGAGGTTTGAAGCCTTGTCAAAGAGTTGAGGTAAGAAACTAATGCCTTTTAGGGTGATTGGGTCAAAGTTGGCGGCTTCTTTTAAGGCTGCTAGTTAATGATAATATACAAAAGTCTAAGAGGGAAAAAGCCTAGGAGAAGTAGTAACTTAAGTCCTCCTAGATTTTGAACTCCAGAAACAAGGTGCTAGGGTGTAGGCACTTCTAGGCTCCAGCGCCTTGCTTTCCTTAGCCTTTTTATGGAGTAAAACTTATGCAACAATAACCAAATGCAAACCTTTAGAGTGCTAGCACTCTAGAGCTCTAGGGTTTCACTAGTTACTAGATCAATTTAGTGAAAGCTTGGCAAATAAAAAAGTAAGAAAATAGCAACTCAAGTTTCTTACTTCAAGCATTAAATACACTATGCAATTTCATAATCTTGTATGAACAAATAAATCCATACAATAAACCATTCAATAGATGACAAAATGAAGATTCTACTTGCACCAAGAATAATCATGAGTATACCATGCAAGATCACCATAAAACTTCAAAAATTGATCCAAGTTGCAAAGATAAGCCTTGAACAAGAGTAGCGCCTCACTATTTCAGCCAATAACCCTAATAGGGTGCAAATTTCAGACCTCTTGTCCTCCAATGACAAGTTATGATGAAAATGAATGTCACTTTTTGTTTATTTATACAAAATTTAACCTAAAATTAATTTTATTTCTGTTAAGGATAAATCTGACACCCTAGGTTTCAAGTCAACTGTAGTATGGAGGGAATCAAACCTAGACTTAATTTAGGGGTTTCTATCCTAAGGTCACAATGATTTCACCCCTCTCGTTTTGGGTTGGTGCATGCCAACCACAGGGAGGCTAACCTAAGGATGTGCTACTTGATAGATAGGATTAAACATGCAAAACCACAAATCAAACAACACACAACAAGGGCTTTGAACGAGGGTTAGTTGTCCTCATCCAAAACCTGCATAAAAACAATTAAAAGTGATTTTTTGGTGGAAAACTCAAGCAGAGCAAACTATTGGAAGGAAAATGAGAGAAAATCAGCAAGAAAAGAACGCTCCAATGGTGCCAAATCGATCCCCACTTAAGGATTAGCTCCAAATACATGCAATAATTTAGAAATCAATTGGAACAACAAGAATTTAGGCCAAAAACAACACATAAAACTCTTTATTCATGTCAAATCAGAGGAATGGCTCCATCACAGAGAAAATCCATGAACTGTTACAATGATCTGCAAAGAACTGAGAATCCAGAGCTAGAATTGAGAGAGAAATGAGAATGAGAGTATAGCACTACTGCAATAGAGTGATCAACCTCACAACTATGGAGGACTGCTGAATATATAGCTCACTGAAGAAAGAATTCTCCTTGCTTTTTCCAAATTGGGAAAAAGATCAACCAATAATCATCTTCCAAGTGGATCCCTATCCATCTGCCATGTGTCACTGCATGGAAACCTCTGCTAAAACTTGTGGAGCAAACTTTTCCAAGCTTTCTGGTTAAATCCCGGGGAAATTTGGAGAGGAATGGAGGTGGAATGAATCAATTCTGTTGAGTATTGAAGGAATTATGGCCAAAAATGTGAGAGGGGCGCACCTTTTGGCTAAAATAAGCCATTAATGCATGCACTAGGGGAGATAAGACGAATGAGTGAGAGAGGAGAGAAAATGGAAAGAAAGGGGAAAACTGGAAAAGGTGAAAAGCTAAATCAAAAGATGAGAAAGGGATAAAGCAGGAAAGCAGGGAAAAGCTGAAAGTAGAAAGTAGGGAAACACTGAAAGCATAAAGCAAAAAAGCTAAAAGCAGAAAATCAGAACGCTGCTTTAAAGCAGGAAAGCAAAAAACTGCTTTAAAGCAGAAAGAAAACAAAAACTGCTTTATGACAGAAAAACAAAAAGCTGCTTTTATGGCAGGAAACTTTCTCGCTTTAATTTATCTTTATTTAGCATGTGTTGGGAGACTTGTGGGCCCCACATGGGTCGCCACCTCATCTTTCCACATCATCACTTGTGCCACCTCATCACTCAAAAAACAAACTTGTCCAAATACCCTCGAGTTTATACTCGTCGGAAGCAGAATTGGACAAGGAGTAAGAATATGTTGTCAAATAACTGATATGAGGGGTCTATAATATCATCATGGGCAAGAAGTGTCCCAAAATACTGCAAGTCTCTCATTCTCTGCCTGAAACTCATAGCTCATCCCGACGTAACCAAGAAAAAATTGGAACAAGCTCTAAACTCAACTCATGTAAGCCACCATCCTCTAATTGACAAGAATATGAAGCAATGTGCCTGGAAGATCTCAGAATGATAACCCTGTACTGTCCGGAAGAACCTGTGAATGCCAACCTGAAAGGATAGATTGGCCTTTGACCATCAAAATCTCAAAGGTGAGATTTTGGGGTCAACCAGTTCATAATTACAGGGCCAACATATTTTCCCTAATTTACAAAATTAAACAAAATTACATGAATAAACCCTAGTAGGGCGACGCCATGCCCTTTCTAGGGTGAGCTAACCTCTCTTAACTTTGGGGCGTGTTATCGCACAATCTGTACTTGCCCAGAGCCCAAGGCAGTTGGATGCAAGATTGGTGTAACAGGGGGTGACCTATCACTGCCACCTTAATAGAAAACCCCTTTCTATTTAGGAGTATGTTACAATACCACAAGGGAGATGTCCCCAATGACCTGAGGGTTTGAGAAGACTAAGGTAAAGGTAAAAGAAAATCCCCCCCCCCTCTCACAGGGCACTCAAGTCAAAGGTTCTTTGTGTCTTATAAAGAAGATAAATAAGGTGTACCTGCCCAGAACAAGACAACAAATAGAAAAGAAAGACAACTTTCAAGTACCGAATGATGTTAGTGCTTCATAAGACCATGAACTTTGAAAAATAAGTAAGCTGATATAAAATTGCAGAAAATGTAATATTAGCAACATTAATAAGTATTTTGCAACAGCCACAATAATTATGCCTTGGAAGTGCTTGAAAAAGACAAGAAAATATAGCTTTGAATTGGTAGAATGATAACTACTTGTCACAAGCAAAATTGGCAAGTGTCTAATCAACTTTTAATGTTACTTTGAAATGAATTTGCTGCTGTAAGATGGATGTAGCAATCTTTTGCAACAACGAGAAGTTAGTTAATGGATTAGTCTAGTTTAAGGTTAGATTCAAGGAAGATGGTTTGAGAGTTGTTTTGATCAATCAATCACTATAGTGGGTAGACTAGTGCCTTTATAGGGTAATGGAGTCTATAGGTGATGGTTTTCTCTTAGAAGGAATGACACAATGATTGTACTTGCCTAAGGTAAAGATATGGATGGAAGAGGTGTTGGCTCTTCAAGGCCTCTAACATCCAAACCCTAAAGATGAATTTGCTAGAGTGTAAGCAATTTTAGGCTCTAGCAAACCCTCCTTCCTTAGACTATTAAATGATAATAGAAACAACAATTGACTAGCTAATGACCACTAAAGTGCTAGTATTTAGGGCTCTAGAGGTTCACCTAAGTCAAGATCTTCTTAGCAAAGTCTAGCAAATGAAGAGTAAAGAAGTAGCAAATTAAGTCCTTTACTTCTAGGGTTTGTCAAGCAAGCAATTTCATAATCTTTAACATGAATAAACAAATTTACCATAAACCATTCAAATAAAATGAAGAGTTGCATATTTACTTACTTCACAAAGAATAATCAAGCCATAAAACCCTAGAATGCCAAGTAACTTCACCGAGAAATGATCCAAGTTGCAAACTTTAGCCTCCAAGAGAAAGTGCACCTAAGATTTCAGCCAATAACCCTAAAAAACGGTGCAAATTTCAGACCACACTACTTGTGTGATGAGAGATGATGAAAAAATGAGTCTTTTCTCTCTATTTATACAGTTTCAATGATCTTTAATTAAAATTAGGTCATAAAAAGGCTGACATGGCCAAATTACATCAAAAATCCAATTTTTACATAAATGAAATTAATTAAACCCTAATATCATCTCCAAGGGTGACGTCATGCCCTTCTAGGGTGGAATGTTAGGCCTCAAATGCAGAACGTTTTGCCTCCAAAGGCCCTGAATGCTGCCACATGTGCCAACTAGCACAAAACTGTCCTCATAAATGCAAACCCTGACTGGATGACGTCTAGGGTCAAACTAATGATGTCATGGGATTTCAAGGGTCAACGTCCAAGTGGAAAGGCAAGACCCCCCTGGGTCTAGGTCTGCCAGAGTGTCTCGGGGGAAACATCCTTCTTTCTTCCTGGTGCAAGCCTCTGGTGTCTCTCTGCCCTTGGTTGGGGTCACAACATCCATCTGTGGGCTTTCAACCCCATGGAGGTCCGAACTAATCATTTCCCCATATGTACCTGTCCATCGGGCAAAGTCCTGGAGCAACAACAAGTACGCCCTCCAGGGGGTCATAAGTCACAGGGATCATAGCAATTTCAATCACATCTAATAATCAATTTACCCAAACATGTGCATCAAACCCCCCTTTACCCAGACAAATGCTCAAAGACGTTATGGATTATAACAAGCCAGGTTTGGAGAAGGTCTCAAGATGTCCTATTGGGCTAATTCTCCTTAACTTTGGGGTGTTTCCCAGATGAGAGCCAATCTAGGTCATGTAAGTGTGTTTGTGAGGTGACATGGGGAAGTGTTTGGGCATAGGGTGCAGTGATAACAGGGAAATGTAGGTCTTACCCGTGGGTGCCTTTGTAGAGGGCGAGTTGCACCTTATCATGGATACCATTGTTTCCTAGCCCATTCAATGCCTTTTATTCTTAGTTTTATTGCTTTTGGTCTTTTTCTTTCATGCTTCAAGAGAAGAGCTGGGGACACTATCCTGGTTTGGTGACCAAAGGTGACAACATTACCCACAAGCATTTCACGGAGATGAGAAGGCTAGCTCGTGATGAGACCCCCATTCTCTTGGCTATGCCACCAAGAGCCACTACCCTAGTTTGGTGACCAGATAGATGGTAGTGTCATACTGTTACATGCCCATGGTCCTAATAGGCTGGCTCATGCTGAGACATCCGATCCACCGACTACTATCCTGAGTTTTGATTTATCTTATGGGTTCCCTTTTCTTACCGAGAATCTTTTTACTGCTTTCTCGGGAATCCCTGGGCGAAGCATCTCAAAGGTTTCATTTTGGCTTTTAACTCTTTCCAGCTACTTTTACCCTCTTGGCCTTTAGCCCCTTCTTCCCACAAGGCAAGGTACAACCCTTCCTAGTGTGGCAAACCCAATGCTCGAACCAAGGTGGGGGAAAATGAGAGGAGTAAGGATGGAAAGTGGTAAGTATGGAGGGAATGGACGATGACTTTTCACAGACCCACCCAGTGGCAACCCATCCTAAAGGGAGATCAACTTACTAGGGCATCATGTCACCCTCCTAGGTATGAACAAGTTAAAGAGCATAATTTCCAAGCAAACGTTATGAAATGAAGGAGAATTCAATGCAACATACTTAAGTGCTTCAATAATCAGAGTGACACAAACCATGATACCCAGACTCATTACCTCGTGGATCAAGAGTTACTGCTACTTCAGGACTAGGTTGGTGGGATGGATGCTGCTGTCGCTGATAGATGGGCTGCATTGAAGAAAATATGGGCCCTTCGGGGCCATGCTCAAGTCATCCGACTCTCGGTAGTCCATGTCTAGGACCTATGGGCCTTGAGACATGATCTCCTTAGTTATCCCTAGGATAGTGGATAACATCTGGCTCCAACTCAGGGACATGTGCTCACCGTAGAGGTCATGAGAACCTCAACATCTCTGGTATGACCTGTATCTGCTAGATCTCAACAAAATGCATCAGTAATCTTCAGGGTGGTGATATCACCCCTCGCTCATACATGATATAATAAAATAAAAATAAGCATGCATATATACATAATGAAGAAATACAATATGAGGATGAAACTACAACTATACTAGCATAATATGCAGATGGTATATACAATGGATGCAAATGCCTACCTAACTTACCAGTACTTACCTGTCATGCTACTGGCGGGACGTAGCGCTTGATGTGTATAGCATTCACAGGTAGTTTCAAAGCTTCTCCTTCAAGTGTTGTTAAGTTAAAAGAGTTCGTTCTTGCCTGATTCATGATTTTGTAGGGACCTGTCCATAATCCATCCAACTTCTTATGCATACTAGGTTTCTCCCTTCCCTTATCCCATAACAACACTAAGTCCCCTTCCTTGAAATGTCTTTCTTTTTCTTTGTGATCGAAGGTGTTCTTAACTTTCTCTTGACTCTTCGCCATTTGACTTAAGGCAACCCTCCTGGACTCATCCAATTCTACCAACTGGTCAATTCGTCCCTGGATTTCTCTCTTCCGTGGTGTATTGCTGAGCAAAACGAAGGGTAGGGATTTCGAGATTCACAGGTAGTTTAGCTTCCAACCCATATACTAGTTCAAATGGGGTTTTTCCTGTTGAGGTTTTTGTTGTTATTCGATCTGCCCACAGGGCATACTTGATCTTGCTATCCTTGGCTCTCTTGTTTTCTCCCACAACCTTCTTAATGATATTCATGAGGTTCTTATTGCTTGATTCTGCCAAACCATTCCCTTGAGGGTAGTAGTTTGACGAATGAGATAGAATGATGCCATACTTAAAACAAAACTCTGCTAATTCAAGGGAGCTAAAAGCTTTGGCATTTTCAGTTGTAATTTTGGACGGTACCCCAAATCTTGTTATAATTCTTTCTTCCAAAAAGTTCATGACCACCTCCTCAGTAACTTTCTTTGTGGGAATAGATTCTACCCACCTGGTAAAATAATCTATGGTGGTCAAAATCCATCGGTAACCATTACTTGAATTATCTTTAAACTCACCATTAAAGTCCAAACCCCACTGTTGAAAAGTGGCTTCTACCACCACGGGTTTCAAAGGTTGTGCATGGAGTTTTTGTTTACCGGCAAAGTATTGGCAAGGTTGGCATGAGCGGACATATCAGTGAGTATCAACAAACAATGTTGGCCAATAATATCAGGCTCTCAAGATCTTGTGTGTAGTAGTATGGGCAACGAAGTGCCCCCCACAATACCCATAGTGTAATTCCTTCAGTGATTTGTTGGCCTCATCTTAGTTCACACATCTAAGGAGAACTCCGTCTGGGTTCTTCCAACCAAGACCATCTTCAGTTAAACAATACTTCATAGCTTTGAGTCTTAGAGCTCTTATTTTATAGTCTACTAGATGGTTTGGGCATGATAAGTTTCCAAGGTAGTATATTATGTCGGAATACCACTCATCGTGTTCTAGTTCACTTACTACCACATTTACTTGTTCGTTTTCTCCCATTTGTATAGATTTTTCGTTGCTCTCAATCATCATTTGAACTAACCCTTGTCCCTTCACAATCTTGGTGGGTTTTATCTCTAAGTCATATTCTTGGATCTTTGAAACCCACTTACCCCTTGTACCCATACAATCTTGTTGTGACAATACATTCTTCACTGCTGGGTAAGGGACATAAGCTTTAATCTTGTTATAGCCCACACAGTTTCTAAAATGCTTGAGGGATTTTACCAAGGCATAAGCTTGCTTTTCAGTAATTGAATAATTCAGCTTTGAATCCCTAAGGACTTTACTCATGAACACAATAGGGTGTTCATGGTCATCAACATCTTTTTGCAATAAGACACCTGCGATTGTGTCTTGAGAGGTGAAAGAAAATATCATGAAATCTCGTGAATAATCAGGACTAATTAGAACTGGGGCTTGGGAGATGGTGTTTTTAATTTCTTCAAAAGATTGAAGAGCTTTGTCATCCCACCTGAATGCTATGTCCTTTTTAAGTAAGGCACTCATGGGTTTTATTCTTTCAGCAAAGTTTGGGACAAATCTTCGAATAAAGTTTATTTTCCCAAAGAGTGATTGTAAGGATTTTTTGTTAACAAGGGGGCGTACATCTTTGATAGATTGGATTCTCTCTGGGTCTACAAAAATTCCTCCTTCTGAAACTATGTGTCCCAAGAGCTTTCCCTTATCTATCCTGAAAATAGACTTTTTATGGTTCAAGGAAATACCATATTTCCTACACCTTTCAAAAACAATTTTGAGGTGTGAGATGTGGTCTTTTCTCTCTTTTGACACAACCGTGAGATCATCTTGGTAAATTTCTATAATCTTCTGAATAAGATCCCTAAAAGCAAAGTCCATTGCTCTTTGAAAGGTTGAACCTGCATTCATAAGGCCAAATGGTATTCTTAAATACATGAATGTTCCCCATGGTGTGGTAAATGCTGTTTTGAGTTGATCTTCTCTTTTGAGTAACACTTGATTGTATCCAGAAAATCCATCCAGCATGGACATCATGCTTGCCCCGGTGACCCTTTGTAGTAAGTGTTCCATATTCGGGAGGGGGTAATTGTATTTCAAAGATAGTTGGTTAAGGTTTCAGAAATCAACACACATGCGAATGTCACCACTCTTTTTTCGGACAACTACCAAATTAGACATCCATGACAAATATCTAATGGGGGCTATGATACCAGCATCTACCATTTTTTGAAGTTCCTTTTGTATTTGGTTTGCCAACTTAGGGTTAATATGCCTTAGTTTCTGTCGGAAGGGTTTGGCTCCTTCTGTCAAAGGTTTAGCATGTTGTATGACATCACCCTTATAAGCCCTTAAGTCATCATAAGTCCAAGCAAAGGTATCCTTAAATTCCCTAATGAGGTCAAGTATCTCGTTTCTCTCTTTTTCTGTGGTACCCTCCCCTATCTTTACCATCCTTGGATCCATCTTGGTGCCAATGTTGAATTCTAAGACTTTGTCTGTTTGTTGTTTGGGGTTTTTTCCTTTGTAAACATCGTTTCTATCAAAGAATTGTTCTAAAGGAATGCACCCTTTTGGTAGAGTGTTATTTTGCAAGTTCACTACATCAAGGTCCATGGAATCAGCCAGAAAGTTCACTTGTGAATTCTCTACTATTTTCCATGAATCTAAGGATTTGATTATCATCTTCAAAGACTTGCCAATGTTCTAAGTTATCAGGGATCGATGGTCTAAATAGGACCTCCATTTTGCACAAGTTTTGGAGGGGACCCTCACAAGGTTGCAAAGTAGATGCCGAGACAACCAAAGCATCTGCTACATAATTTTCCTCTCTGGGAACTGCTTTGATCGATACTACTTCAAAGGCTTTTTCAACGGACCTTGCAAAGTCTCGGTACATTTTTAGTCTCTCATTCTTTGTGGCAAAGTTTAGCAAAACTTGTGATACTATTAGGTTTGAATCTCCTATAACCCTCAAGTGCGTTATACGCCTATCAATAGCTAGTTTAAGACCTATAATCAAAGCCTCGTATTCAACAACATTGTTTGTGCAATGATATTCAAGTCTATAGGAGTAGTAGAAAGTTTCCTTAGAAGGGGCAGTTAGGACAATACCTGTCCTTGAACCAAAACTCGAATGAGCACCATCAAATTCTAAGGTCCATATTCGTTCGAGTGTTTTTCCAAGTTCATTCTCGAAGTTTCCTCCTTGGACAAACCAACTTCAATGAGGCATCCTGTGATGGGTTGCTTGTGAAGGGTGAAAAACCCTCCTTCGGGATGGGGTATAATAGCTTTGGATCCTTGGTCTTTGAAGCTTTCGGCTAGTTTTTCTACCAAGTCTTTGCAGAGTAAAATCCCCCAACTACTTAATGTATTTATCACTATTACATCGATCTTGAAGGATACATCAGGGCAAGCATGGAAGGCAACACCTAGGTCTTTGATAATACCTCGTGTGAAACCATCTTGTGTATTTGGTTGTGATATATTGAGACCTAGTTGGTGCATAACCCTTTCAATCATAATGTTTCTAGGAGTATTTGGGTAAAAAACACAATTGTGGAGAAGGAAATCATTGATCTGGAGGGTAACATAAAAAGGTGTGGGTTCACTGTATTTTGTTCCCATGCTCCCAACATGAAAGATAACGGGGGGTTCTTCTTCAAAGTCATCTCCCTCAGTGATTTGTGAAGGTAAGTATCCAATGTCTTCAACCTCAAGATCTTCAAAGGTGTCTTGAGGAGATTCAAATCCTCAGGGGGTTCATTTTTTTGTGAAAATAAAAAGGCATCTTCCATGTTTGAAAAACCTGTGCTCCATTTTCTAGGGAAAGTGTCTAGTTCAATGTGATCTTCTACCTCTAGGATCTCTAGAAGGTCAGGTTCTTCCATGCTTTCCACATTGAAACCTAATATGCCATCTTGGTCGTTCAAAAGATTGATCTGAGAAATGAAATTGTTCAACCTAAGATTTTCTTCAACCCGGCAAGCAACATCTTGTGCTTCCTTGAGGTTTGTAGGGAAATGGTTTCTGAGGGTAAACTGGAATTCTCCTTTGAAGGAATTTAAATAATGTTGAAGGATGGATTTCTTGTTGAGATTTGGATACATTGGAAAGTGGTCCCCATGTGCTTATGAGTCTTTAAGCACAAAGGGGGAAGACTATTACCCTCATACTTTACTTTATGATTCTAATTTCACTTTGACTTAGGAGTTTTAAGTCAA
>JZKD02S2235000.1:805231-822802 GCA_000966675.3 Picea glauca
TTTTGTATAAAAAAACAACATTTTTAAGGGAAGTAAGTGCATAGTTACATACCTTGAAAACAAGCTCCAAATTTGCCCAAGAAATAAGATCCAAAGCTGTCCAAGAAATATGCTCTAAAATAGCTCCAAATATGCTCCCAAATTCGGCAAAATAACTCTCCAAATAAACCTCAAGAAAAGAGGCAAAATAACTCTTCAAATGAGCCCACCAATCACCTCTCCAAAGCAAGCGAGCAACCTCTCCAACTCAGCCACACAATCAACTCTCTAAAACTCAAGAAACCCACTTAGCTCAAAAACTCATGAGAAGCCAAATGAGTAGTGTGAGTGAAAGAGAGGGGGTGGGGTTGGTTTTATAGGTTTATTAGGAGCTCTAGAAAATTCTAGAAGCTTCCCAAGCTTGGCCCCAACCCTAATCTTTAAAAAAAAATAAAAAAAATCTTAAATTTGCGTCCGCGGGCCTCCTTAGCAGTTTTGACCGGTTCCGTACGGAACCGGCCGGTTCAAGGAAAAAAACCGGTTCCGTACGGAACTGGTCAAAAACGGTTCTCTGCTCCGGTTTGAACCGGTTTTGGTCTGAAACCGGTCGGACCGGCCGGTTTTGCCGGTTCCGGTCCGATTCTGGCAACATTGATCTAACTTGTTGCCACCTACAACTGTCAATATAGCTCTTTCTCGGAGCCATCACCTGTGACCGCCCGGAACAAGAACATGGACAAGAACAACACTTTTCTAGTGCTGTGACCAATCATTCCTCCACGGTAACCTGCCCGGAACAAAACAAGAACAAAAAAAAACATCTCCATGGTAACCTGCCCAGAACAAAACAAGAACAAAAAAAACATCTCCATGGTAACCTGCCCGGAACAAGAGCCAAAACAAAAGACAAGAACACCCGAAGAATGTCAACAAGCCTGAAAAATCCTAAAATTTCAACTTTGACCAAATGTCAATCTGAGAGCACCAGTAGATGCACTAGGGCAAGGCGGGTTGATTTGTGGCAAAATAAGTCCCAACGTTGTACAATAAATGCCTAACGACCTTCAGAGAAGGTTCAGATCTGAGACTGTGCAGTGGCAGAAAAACTGTGCAGTGACAAAAAAATTGTGCAGTGGCAAAAAAAACTGTGCAGCAACAGAAAAACTGTGCAGTGGCAAAAAAACAGTGCAGCGACTAAAAAATTGTGCAGCGGCAAAAAAAACTGTGCAGCGACAAAAACTGTGCAGTGGCAGATTTCAACAAAGCTCTGATAACATGTTGATTTTTCTGATTTCCAGATCTGATAATTACTGCCTTATGATTTTAAACAGATTTTAATGCCATTGTTATCATAGAATAATTACACACTGAAAATCTCAACCAAAATATAGCAGCGGAAACAACATAATCACAAAAAGATAGCCATGCACAGTAGACACAAGATTTTACCTTAGGAAACCCAACCTTGGGAGAAAACCCAACAAATTTTCTTAAGAAGAAATTAGTGTAAGATATTACCAGTACATCACCATCAAATAGATCAAGAACCATCCAAAGAATATCCTCCCCAAGCCTAGCGCCTTCCAAGAGCTAGCGCATAATACCAAGAGACCAACCACCTCAAAAAATAGCGCAAGTTTCACCCCAATAGGCAAGTATAGCAAAAATTCCAGATGCACCCTTCTTCACCACTGTGCCATTGCCTCAACGAACTATGCCACTGCCTAATGCGCACTTGATGATGAGGAATTGTGAGATGATGAGATGAATGATCCAGCCTTATATTTATACACATTAAGTCACCTTGAATTTACATGCGGGGCCGAATTCTTCTTTTGGTCTTCAATATCTTCTTTAATTGCTTTTTGGGGTTTCTTCAATGGTTTGATGGGCCGACTTGTACTTCTTGGCATTTCTTCTCTTCTAGAAAAGTTGTCCATGAGCCTTGTTGATGTGACATCTCCTCACATGCACATCTAATCAATATAGGGCTCTAATGTTGAGTAAACCCACTGAGAAGCCCCTTATCACAAGAGGTCTCTTGAGCCTACATCTTCAACATTAGACTAGACTTGTAAACAAGTCAAACCTGCCCTATAAGAGTTAGATCACTCCATCCTAGAGCAGGTAATGTGAAAGCATCTAGCATCTTGATTCTCGAGTCTTTATCACTCCTTATCAAATCAGCATGACTAAGGAGAAAGACTACACTTGGGCCATTCACCACTAGCAAAGCCCTGTGAGTGAATGTATCATTTTCCCTTGGTCAAATCAGCATGACCAATCTGGGAGAATCTCTGCTCGATGCTACATCTCGAGTCTTTATCACTCCTAGTCAAATCAGCATGACTAAGGAGAAAGACTACGCCTGGGCTATTCAACACTAGCAAAGCCCCGTGAGTGAATGTATCATTCTCCCTTGGTCAAATCAACATGACCAATCTGGGAGAATGTCTACCCGATGCTGCTAACTGGAGAACCATCAACATATTGGGCTATTCACCACTAGCAAAGCCCCGTGAGTGAATGTATCATCCTCCCTTGGTCAAATCAACATGACGAATCTGGGAGAATGTCTGCCTGATGCTGAAACATCAACATTTGGTTCCTCTACTTTGCCTTTCATTTTTTGTTTTATGTTTTTTTAATCATTTTTTGAAGGTTTTTTTGAACAATCTATTTCCTTGAAGTTTTTGGAAGGTCGAGAATGAATCTCTAGCAGATCTAGAAACGCAGATCTAGATTGATCCAAGAAACATGGATCTTGGATCCTCCATAGGTGGATCTGGTAACATATTATAAAGGTGAAGAAATGTAAACCTTGTGATTCTATGTCTTTGAAGATGGGAACTTGTCTTTTTACGTATGGTAAACTTGGAAAGAAGCTTGACTTGTCCTTACACTAATAATAGGGTTTGTTGGTCCCTTGCTAGCACCATTACAATAATCTGTCCAAAGGCTACATTAGTAATATTCAATATAATCAATAAACACATATGGAAAACCCCATGCAGGGGAGGAGCATACCCACCAGGATTTGAACATGGGTCATTGTCATAACAACCACCCCAAGTTGCTGCTAGACTAGAGCCCAACAGACGTTTCTATGTCATGATACTCTAATTATGCACTTCTTTGCTGAAGAAATGTTTTGGTGATAAATAGCAAGTATGTTAATTTTTATGAAGACCAACTGAAATGAACTATATATGCACCTTTCACTGAGATACACACTGTTGAAATTCAAATGAAATGAGTATGTATTATGACTAACGATTTGGGTTGGAAAATGGTCATCTAGTTTGACTTAGCAAAATCCCTTGCCAGTAAGATCCAAGCTTTAGTTAGTTGCACCCCTTCCTATGTTAAAGGCTCCAAACATTTTGTTGACATGTTAAAAGATCTCAGAATCAGTGATAATAATCTTCTTGTTAGCTTCGACATTTTCTTTTTACTCACAAAAATCCCCATAAATGAAACCATCAACATCAATTAAGAAATTACAAACCCTATCACAACTTTGTTGGTCAAGCTCTACCTTGAATCAACATTATTCACCTTCAAAGGGGTTCTTTATCAGCAAACGTATGGTATTGTGATAAGTTCACCCCTCTCCCCGGTGATTGCAAAATTATACATGGAACACTTCAAAAGGGAGGCATTAGACTATTTTCCTCGTAAACCAGATTTATGGCTAAGGTTTTCTGATGACACCTTCGGTAACTGGCCTCACAGGAAAAAGGAACTGGAAAGGTTTTTCAACCATCTCAATGCTCAATCTGCACACATAAAATTCACCATGGAAACTGAAGAAAACAATAGCGTTCCTTTCTTGGATCTTTTGGTCTCAAATAAATCTGATAATACAATCTCATACCTGGTTACAGAAAAAGGACTCACTGTTATCTTCATGCTGAATCTCATTGTCACCCCACCCAAAAAATTGCAGTCATAAATACTCTCATAACTAGAGCTATCAAAATCTCTGGTCAGTACTACCTGGAGCAGGAAAAATTTCACCTTACCACCACTTTCTGCAAGAATTGCTAATCCCTAAGCAGATCCATAGAGTCCTTTGCAAAGATGCTCTCATTCACCCACCCGCCTTCCCACTAACAGTCTCCCCCTTTGCCCTTTATACGTTTGTCAGTCTTTCATTCATTCATGACGTTACTGACAAAATTTCTAGGATGTTAAATAATAAGAACACAAAATATTTTCACTCCTCCCAATACTCTTCGAAACCTTTAGAAACCTCCTCAATTTTGTTAAAGACCCTGAAGAGCCCCTCCTATCACAGAGCATTTATGAAATCCACTGCTCCCATGGTTTAACATACATCGGACAAACAAGTTGATCTGTTTGAGCTAAGTTAAAAGACAGGGCCCAAGGAGATTTAGCAAAACTCTCACTGAAAACCAAACACCAGATATGTATCGAAAGCATAATAGAATCCAAAAATCTGCTTTAGCAGAACGCTCACTCAAAACCAAATACCACTTTTGTATCGAAACCACTAAAGTGATTGCCAAAATAGATCATCTCTCGAAAAGGATTGTCTCTGAAGTGCTTGAAATCGAAAAGAGATCCACAAACCCAAATAGGGAAGATGGTTTAAAATTAAACAATAACTGGAGAGAAATTATGAACATTATCAAAGAGCTAAAGCCGACATAATAATATCATAAACATTTTTGAACATAAGCTGACATAATATATAAAAATTCATGAATCTAATATTAATTTACCTGCTACATTCTATTTCTCCTTTCCTTATGGCTCTGATGATGGGTTATTGTAATGACTCGAAATGTTCGCTGCCTATAAACTCTCATACAGTTTTCCCAGAAAATTTGAACTATTATTTCCATTCCAGAAGATATGGAACTTAAAGGTATCTAATTTCATTGCAGGGTTGATAGAAAGATTGTTTGTCACTAATATCTTCATTTTTTTCTTACATCTGAAGATTTGTCCAAAGGAATGTTTTTTCCAAGTTGTTCTAAATGTTCATTCCATGTGCTTCATCTGGAACCGTTTGTTTAGGATTATATTGCATTAGGAATACATATGGTCAGTGTGGCAGATACTGTTTAATCCATGATTCTTTTGTGTATATAACGACATTCCAATATTACTTCCCTAACTACAGCTGTCTAAATCCATGTATGTCTATGCATATGTTCTAAGAAGTTCATAATCATTTTTTTGTGCCTTTTATGCTTTACAGGTATGACCAGAGCTTGCTTGTATTGAAGCATGCCAAGGCGTTCAAGGAAGGAATGGTGACCAAATCTTCCATAATGCTGGGTCTTGGAGAATCTGATGAAGAAATAAAGCAGACAATGCATGACCTGCGTGTTGCGGGGGTTGATATTCTTACGTTGGGACAGTATTTACAGGTATTGATCTTTTGATTACTTCATCTCCGGTATTTTTGGAATTGTTTGTTGGGCCTTGGGAAGGGGGAAAGAGGTCCGAAGCGGGAAAGAAGTTGATCTCCCCAGATCAACTTACTGCATTTTCAATCTATTCAACCATGATAACAGGCACTTCAGAAAAAGTAGACTCTTGGAGCTTCAACCAGAGGCCATTTTGTACTCTCCAGGTTTTGTATAGAGTAGGATCGCTTGAATCCGTAAAGGAATTCACCTAGGAAATATGTCTATCAAAAGACTCTTAGTTTGTAGTATGTACTACTGCAAGTACTTAAGGGAAGATATACGAACACATTCTGCTCCTTAAGACTTTGAAAAGGGAATCCAAATTTTCTTGCAACTTAAAAACAAATTTCTACCAGCTTCCAAGTTTTCTAGAAATTAGATCGCTTAGGTAAGTGATCAAAAAATTTATTTGCAGTTTTATGTTGTTCTGTTACCTTTGAAACATTTTTTGAAAGGATATCATGGTGTAACATCGTATAGGCTATTACTTCAAAAAGGTTGAAAGTCAGCAGAATAGTTTGAAAGTAGCATGGGACATGTGAAAGTTGACTGTGTGTATCAACTGTAATTCCTTAGTGGCAAGATAATTGAGAAATGCATGGCCGTTGGAAGTCAGATCCTAATTGATTTCTGTAGATTTTTGAGGAACTATGAGGGATGCCCAACAGGCCTGTCTTATGACCTCTTGTTGGGCTCTAGGTTTGGTTATGCAAATCTGTCCTTTGCTGTGTTTTAGGAAAGCAAACAGATCTGTATACTTCTGCCAAGAATTCTGCCCCCAACTGATGGTTATATGCTCTTTTAAGGTGCCCTTGCAAGTAGTTTTAGTAACCAAGTGTTAGCACATGCAAACCTTAAAACATATAGCACTCCTCTAGGATCTTAACAAGCTCCTACTGCTGATTTAAACACTAAGCATAAATGAAAAATGAACACCGGAATTTTTGGTCAAAATGACCTTGGATAAAACCCCCCTGGGGAAAACCAGTTTAGAATGAAAGTGTATATAAGTGATGTCTAAAGCATGAGATACAACAAGTAAGCAAATACAATGGAACCTGTACAAGTAGCAAGCTCCTCTCAAGCCTTGCTAAAGGTTCCAAGAAGAAATGCGCCCTCTTCCTTTGTTGCCAATCTCACTGAACTGAAGCGCCCTTGATCCTCCTCTGACCGATGAATAAGCCCTTGCACACAAACAAGCTGTTGTGTGCTACCTCCACACTGAATCTGTCAGATCTGCGATCGTCCAAGTAATGCTAGTGCCTGCTAAGCATGCTCCCTCCTCCAAGAGTGCGCCCTTCTCAAAGCTAGAACACTCACCACAAATAAAAGAGGGTCTAAGCCTCCATGAGCCCTCCATGAAAGTAGGCACCCAAGATTCCTTCATCCATAGCCTCCATTCTCATTTCAATGCTCTCTCTCAAATTCTCCAAGTGAACAAAAAAATGAATGCGCCTCTCTTGGCCCTATGCGCCTCTCTTGGCCCTATGCGCCCCTCTTGAACCATCCATAAGGAAACCTAAAGATGGATGGCCTAGATCACTCCAAGCACCATTTAATCAATGGGTGAGATCATCCCAGCAAAATATCACTTAGAAACCCACTTTGGGTTAAGTTTCCTAAGTTCACTTTATGTCCCTTCATTCACCCACTTAGTGAATAAAATGTCACTTTTGCCTTAAGTGACAAAATTCCACCTTTTTGACTTAAGTGAAGTCGAAGTAGAATTAGAGATAAAGTACAATGTACATAGTCCCAATGTATTTCCCTCTTATGGTTAGAGACCCAAAACCTCAAGGGGACCACTTCCCAAGGTACACCAAAACTCAACACTCCCTCTTACCGAGGAAAGTGTTTCTCACCAAGCCCATCTTGTCTCTGAAGTAGACATGCTTTCCCCTTGGCAAGGCCTTGGTGAGAATCTCTGCAACTTGCTCATCATTTGGAATGTACTGAAGCTATACTTCCCCTCGTTGAACCCAATCTCTGATGAAGTGGTATCTAATCTCAATATGCTTCGACCTGTCATGGAACACTGGATTCTCAGAGAGTTTGATACAACTCTGATTATCGCAGTGAATGACAGTAGGAGGCAACTACTGACCAAATAATCCTACCAACAACTTATGAAGCCAAATGGCCTTGCAACTGGCCTGACTGGCCGCTATATACTCTGCCTCGGCTGAACTCAAAGCAACTAACTTCTATTTCCGGCTGTACCAGGAAACAAGTCTTGACCCCAACCCAAAACAACACCCTGAGGTGCTCTTCCTGTCAATGGCACATCCTGCCCAGTCTGAGTCTGTATAGCCAACCAAACTCACTCCATCCCCTTTGACATAGTCCAGATCATAATCCAATAAACCTACATTGTACCTCAAAACATGTTTTGCCCCAATCAATGAACACTCCTCGACTCCATGTACTGGCTGAGAGTGTTCATGACAAAACAAATATTTGGTGGAGTGTGGACTAGATACATCAACGATCTGATCAACTTCCTGTATCCTGTAGCATCCACCAACTAGGAATTTGAAGCGCTAAGCTTCTTCCAGTTGGTGACCATGGGTGTTGATATACGCCTCCAGTCCTCCATCTGAAATCTGCTCAAGATGTCTGCAACATACTTCCCATGTCCCAGGAAGATGTGACCCTCTTGCCAAACCTCCATGCCCAAGAAATAGTGCATCAACCTGGTGTCAGTCATCTCAAACTTTGATGCAAGGCTCAACTTGCACTCAACTATGAGATGCTCCGTTCCCGTGATGAACAAGTCATCCACATACTGAATGAGAATAAGCCCGTCCTCACCTCTAATGATGTAATAGAGGTTAGGATCAACATCGCTTTTCTCAAACTCCATTTGAAGCAAATAAGAGTCAATGCGTGAATACCAAGCTTTGGGAGCTTGCTTCAGACCATACCGTGCCTTTCTCAGAAAGCACACGTGAGACTCTCTCTCACACACCTCAAACCCCTGTGGCTGCTCAATGTACACCTCCTCCTCAATAAAGCCATTGAGAAATGCGGTCTTTACATCCATCTGATGTATCCTCCAACCCATCTCTGCCACTATGGCAATAATACTCCGAATGGAAGTGTATCTCGCAATTGGTGCAAATGTCTTATCATAATTAACTCCCTCTACTTGAGAGAATCCACACGCCACAAACCGGGCCTTGTGTTTCTCTATGCTTCCATCTACATCATACTTGGTCTTATACAACCATCTGGAAGTCACAACTGACTTCCCTACTGGCCTCGACACCACCTCCCATACATCATTGCGCATAATGGAGTCATACTCCAACATGGCCTCTCGCCAAACCTGGTGGTCAACTGCCTACACAAATGTCTCGGGCTTTGCATCTGTGATGCTCGCCACCATCGCCAAGTAGGACCCAAGCCTCTCTGGTGCTCTGCTCTCTCTGAACAATCTCTTGGGCTCTCCTACATTCTCCTTGGTTTCCTTCAAGGTTTGCTGAAACCATCTCGGTTTCCTCTTCCCTGGAGTAACCAAAGGAGAAGTAATATCTCTGCGCCCAAGAGTCTCCGCCTCAGATCTAATCCCAACACTTTGAGATCCTGAAGCCTCTGCACTCTCTGCCTGAACCCCCTGCAACTGTGAACCTGAAGCTGTGAAAGGTGACTGTGTCACCCCTGAAACTGGTGCACTCTGTTAAATTTTGAGCTTGATTTTTTATGCGGATTATTTCTTTGAATTCTTCAACACTTTGATTCCATCTTAATACATTTCAACAATATAGAATCATAACTGAATAGCAATAATCATGTAGATACGTAAGCATGCACATCAACAACACATATACCCTGGGGAAACCCTGTATAGGGAGAAAACACCAGCAAACGATATTCCTTTATTGCATTAATAATGTAAGATCACTTACAAACATCCACCATGAAAACTCTGCTCTTAAAGAGCTTTCCAAGTTGACTCTGACCTGACAGAGACCTAGGAGACCTTGCTGATATAGAAGTATCCTAGTTGCTTTCAAAGACTGAGATATATCAGCTCTGATATGGGCTGTTGAAACTGCCTCTAAATGCTGATCTACAACACTGATATGGATGCCTCTTTAGTGCTGATATGTACCTCTGTACAACACTGATATGGCTGCCTCTTTAGTGCTGATATGTACCTTTGTACAACACTGTTATGGCTGCCTCTTTATCGCTGATATGTACCTCTGTACAACACTGTTATGGCTGCCTCTTTATCGCTGATATGTACCTCTGTACAACACTGTTATGGATGCCTCTGTATGGCAGCCTTTAATGGACTGATATTCGCCTCTGTATAGCAGCCTTTAATGCTTCACCTTTACCCTGCATAGCAATTGTGTAGAGGAGAGGGGATTGACCTCTACTTATAAAGGAATGGAGGAGAAGTGGAGAGGGCTCGAAATAGAGGTGTGAAAGCATGCTTGACTTAACTCAGCATTACACTTTAGTTCGAAATTAGAACTAGACTTGAGACTTCAGTTACAACTCATCATTACACTTTAGTTCGAAAATAGAACTAGACTTGAGACTTCAGTTACAACTCGACTCTTTACAAGGCAATTCAAATTTCTCTTCATGGTGGATAATGTTACACGTGCCAACACACTAGATCATTACATTTATATCATTTGCAATATTAGGAATATTGTTTGTTTTTAGCTCATAGGAATTTTATATTCAACCTAACTTTTGCTAGATGCCTTGACTTTTGCTCATGGCTCACAAAAGTTGTACGTCACCCCTGACTTTTGCACTAGCTTGTCTATGCTCCTAGAGGTTGTATGTACCCCCTGACTTTTGCACTAGACTATCTATGCTCACAGAGGTTGTACGTTCCCCTTGACTTTTGCATTAGACTTACATAGCATCTCATTCATCCTGACTTTTGGTTTGACTTACAGAGGTTATACGTTCCCCCTGGCTTTTGTCAATACCTCACAAGACTGGTTGATTCTTCGAATCTCCCTAGCTAGCCTCAGGGTGGCCCATATGGCCTCTCATTGGAGAATGACTGTCGATGCTGCCAAATTTAACACTCCCTCTCAGCGAGGGAGTCTTTCTCAACCACACCAAGCTTGCCTCTCAGCGACACAAACTGTCTCGAGGTCAGAGGCTTTGTCAGGATATCAACTACCTGCTTGCTTGTGGCTATGTACTGTAACTTTACAATTTTTCTCTAGACCAAGTCTCAGATGTAGTGGTACTTCATGTCAATATGTTTTGACCTGTTGTGAAATATTGGGTTCTCTGTCAGTTTTATGCAACTTTGATTATTACAGTGAATCATCGTCGTCTCGAGCTTGTCACTAAACAACCCAGAAACCAATTTTCTGAGCCATACTGCTTCCTTGCTAGCATCATTTGCTGCAATGTACTCAGCCTCTGCTTTACTCTGTGCAATGGATCCCTGTTTCCGGCTTGACCAAGAGATCATAGCAGATCCTAAACTGAAGCAGTATTCAGAAGTACTCTTTCGATCCACTGGGCTTCCTTCCCAGTCAACATCTGCATACCCATGCAAAAATAAACCACCACTGGATGTATATCTCAGACCATAGGTAATGGTCCCTCTGAGATATCTCAAGATTTGCTTTGTTGCCACCGAGTGTCTCTGTCTCGGATCAGTCATTAAGTGACTCATTGCAATCACTGCATAGCATATATCTGGCCTGGTGTGGATTATGTACATCAATGATCCAATCAACTGCCTATACATGGTGGGATCCACCAAATCTGAACCTGTATCAAAATCATGCAATTTCCTCAGGTTGGTAACCATCGGAGTAGACATGGATTTGTAATCCATCATACCAAACCTATTTAGTACATCCATTGTGTATTTTCCTTGTGCCAGAAATATCTCACCCTGTCTTTGCCACACTTCCAATCCTAGGAAGTAATGCATCAAGCCTAAGTCTTTCATCTTGAATTATGAGGTTAGCTCTTTCTTACACCAGGCTATTATCCCTTCATCTCCTGTTAGAAAGATATCATCAACATACATGATTAGTACAACAGGTTGGTTACCTCTTACCTTGAAGTACAGATTTGCATCAACATCACTTTTCTGAAAGCCCAGGCTTTTAAGAAAGCCATCAATCCTGTCATACCAAACTATGGGAGCCTGCTTAAGACCATACAAGGCCTTCCTTAGATTGCATACATGAGTGCCTTTGTTATGCAGTACAAAACCATCTGGTTGTTCCACAAAGACCTCCTGTTCAATCTTTCCATTCAAGAATGTTGTCTTTACATCCATCTAATGTAGCTTCCAACCAAGAACTTAAGCTAATGCAATAATTGTTCGAATGGAGGTATACTTGGCTATAGGGGCAAAAGTCTCTTCATAGTCGGTTCCTTCTTTTTGAGTGAAGCCTCTGGCTACAAATGTTGCTTTGAACTTTTACACACTCCCATCAACTGCATGTTTGATCTTATAGATCCATTTGGAAGAGACCACTGATTTGTCCTTTGGCCTTGGCACAATGTCCCAGACATTGTTCTTTGGAATAGACCTGTATTCCTCAAGCATGGCATCCTTCCATACTTGTAATTTATCTGCTTCTTCAAATGAAGAAGGTTCGACATCACTGATGCTGCTCATCAGTGCAACATAGCCTCCAAACCTATGAGGCCTCTTACTTTCCCTGAAAGTTCCTTTGGGAGCAGCTATCTTTTCTGCTTTCTGCACTGTTTCTTTAAGCCACCCTGGCTTCCTTTTGGCTGGAGGTTCTTCAAGAGTTCTTTCTAACTCTTCAGCAAGTTCTAGGGGCTCATCACTTGGCCCTTCATGAGGTTCCTCCCTCTGAACATCTGGCTCTTCATTTTCAGAAGAGGGTGACGCTGGATGAACTGCTTCTGATTCGTGATGATGCTCTCTGGATTTATTGAATGCGACTTCCTCATGGAAAGTCACATCTCTGCTTCCCTCTATCTATCTCTGACCTGGTACATATATCCTGTAAGCCTTGGAGTTCGCACTGTACCCCACAAAAACCCCTTTCTTTCTTGAGGGTTCCATCTTTGTCCTCTTTTCCTTAGGGACATGAATATACACTAGACACCCAAATATCCTTAGATGCCCTACTTTAGGTTTGATCCCTGAGAAGACCTCTTCAGGAGTCTTGTCCTTCAAGATAGCATGTGGACACCTGTTCTGAATATATACATCAGTGGAGGTAGCTTCTGCCCATAAAGAATTTGGCAGATCTTGGTCAAACATCATTGCTTTCGCTGCCTCACAAATTGTCTTGTTTTTCCTCTCAGCAACTCCATTTTGCTGAGGGTTATATGGCACGGTCAATTGTCTCTTGATTCCTACTGACTTGCAGAAATCCTCAAACTGGAGAGATTCAAACTCTCCTCCATTGTCTGTTCTAAGGGTTCTGATGTGTTTCCCTGTCTGCTTTTTAATAAAGGCTTTATACTCTTTGAATTTATCAAATGTGCACTTTTAGCTTTAAGGAAATATATCCAACATTTTCTTGAGTAATCATCAATAAAAAATGACATAATACAAACAACCACTAAGTGAGGGAGATGACATGTGACCACATACATCAGAATGAGCCAGATCTAAGATGCCATGAGATCTGTTGTCACTACTAGGAAATGCTTTCTTTATATTTTTACCTAGCATGCATCCTTTACAAATTTCATTTTTACTAAGGGAAATAGAGGGCATGCCACATACCATGTTCTATAGATCAGGAAGTGCTTTGTAATGAAGATGACCAAGTCTTCTGTGCCACAATTCCCTGGAGCTAGTCACATCATGAGCCAATATGTACAATCCTCCTCTGCGTATCCCAATGGGATCTGATGTACTCAAATGGCTACCTTTAGCCCACAATAGTGCCTTCCTGTCCTTGAAGATCACCCAATATCCCTTGTCCTCAAGGGTTGCAACTGATATAAGATTCTTCTTGAGTCCTGGATCATATAATACTTCATCAACATGAAGTCTAGCCCCAGATTCCAATCTGAAGGAGATAGAGCCTACTCCTCTATCTTGTAACATTTGTCATCCCCAAGCTCAACCTGCTTTGCAAAAGATTTTGTTATCCGGAGCTTCCACACATTGAAGTTGGCAGCTCCTTCGAGCCTATCCTCAGCCTTGATTGAAATGGAGGATGCCATGGACCTCACACTGGAAATTTAATCAGGCTTGCTTGGATCTGTGTCTACCTGTTGCTGCATTTCAACAAGCTTAACACACCCTAAGCTCTGATACCAGGACCGAGCCAACTAGAGGAGAGCATTCAACATTAGCATCAAGATTCAAGGGAAAGAAGAAAGTCACTTTCCAGAAAGGTTCATAGAGGAAGTCAAATACCTAAGGTATGTTCAAAGGAAAGAGTATTGATACATCTAAGATTAAATTCTTTAGTTGTAATAAGTTGGGTCATTTTGCTAAAGACTGTTGGTTTAGAAAGAAAAATCCAAGGAAACGGAAACATCATGCTTCAACTGCTAAGGGTGATGAATCCAAAAGAAAACAAAAAAGTCCTCCTAATGAGAGAGAAAATAGAAAAGAATATTACCTGGTTTCTGCCTTATCCAGTTCAGTTTTCACGTGGCCGAAAACTTGGTTAGTATACAGTGGTGCATCAAAGCACATGACAGGGTACAAGGAGATCCTCTCAGATTTCAAGACAAAATTTAGCACACTCGACACCTGAGGTTGTGCTCCCTCTGAAACATCAATCCATGTCTCCGGAATCTCCTCAATACTGTCTCTCGACTCGAGAGACCTCCTGAAAGATCTACCCTCAATTCTAACATCTCTGCTCACCACCACTCCCTGCTGTGATGGAATGTAGATCCGGTAGGCTTTCGAGACCTCTTAGTACCCAACTAGAATCCCCTGCTGCGCTGTGGGGTCTAGCTTTGTCCTATTCTTTGAGGGGACATGAGAGTATGTCGAGCATCCAAAAATCCGAATGTGCTCAACATTAGGCCTCCTACCAGTGAAGGCCTCCTCATGAGTCTTCTTACCCAAAATCTTGTGGGGATTCCTGTTCTGTAGATAAAATGCAGCAGCACTCGCCTCAACCCATAGGTATAAAGGCAAATTCTGATCATGCAACATCAATCTCGCTGCACTTGTAATGGCCTTGTTCTTCCTCTCGACAACCCCGTTCTGCTGGAGGTTGTAAGGCACGATCATCTGTCTTCTGATCCCTGCACGGATACAAAAGTCTACAAACTCTGTGGAGGCATATTCACCTCCATTGTCTAACTGCAAGACCTTGATCCTCTTTCCTATCTGGTTCTCCACAAGAGCTTTGAACTCTTGGAACTGTTATTACACAATCTATACTTGCCCAAAGCCCAAGGCAAGTGAGGCAAGATTGGCGTAACAAGAGGGTGACCTATCGCTGTCACCTTAATAGGAAACCCCTTTCTGTTTAGGAGTATGTCGAGATTACCCCAAAGGAGACGTCCCTAGTGACTTAAAAGGATGATGAAACTGAGACAAGGATGCAAGAATACCCTCCTCTCATTGGTCACTCAAGTCAAAAGGTTTGTTATGTCTTTAAGAGATGAAGCAAAAGTAAAGATGAAGTGTACCTTCCCAGAACAAGACAACAAATCCAAAATATGGCAGCTTTCAAGTACAAAATGATGTTAGTGCTTCAATAAGACAATGAACCTTTGAAATATAAGCTGGCTGATATAAAATTGCAGTGATATGAAAGTTTACAACAACAATAAGTTTTTTATAACAACTGCAAGAAATATGTCTTAGAATTGCTTGAAAAGACAATGAAAAAGTAGCTTTAACTCCATTGGGAAATACACTACTGATCAGAGGATGATGGAGATGAAATTCATAGGTCTAGATGGAAAAATTGAAAAAGGTAGTCTTGCGAGCCAGGCCCAAGATAGTGTCATCTCACAGTATGGAGGCAGTGATGCGGCATGGAGATTTAGAGTGGGAAGTTCAGTGCTACATTTCTGACAGTGAGCCACTAGATCATCCTTGACAACATCCAGATGATATTCAGGTATTACTTCTTAAACATCAAAAGGTTTTTGGTGACATTCCTCCAAGAGTTCCTCCAGATAGAGGATTTGAGCATGTTATAGAATTAGAAGAAGGGGTACAAGCAGTCATAACAAATCCTTATCGTCATCCCAAGACGTACAAAGACGAGATCGAGAAAACTATCAGGGAGTTGTTGAAGATGGGTCACATTCGGCCTAGTTCTAGTCCTTTTGCCTCTTTGGTAGTGTTGGTCAAGAAAAAGGACAGTACCATGAGAATGTGTATTGATTACTAAGCACTGAACAAGAAAACCATAAAAAACAGGTATTTGATTCCAAGGATCGATGAGTTGAAGGGAGCAAAATATTTTTCGAAGATTGATCTTTATTCAGGGTACCACTAGATTAGAGTTCGGGAACAGGATATTCCAAAGACTACCTTCCGATGCCATTATAGGCATTATGAGTTCTTGGTTATGCCGTTTGGGCTAACCAACGCTCTTGCTACATTCCGGTCCTGCATGAACCTTGTGTTCAATAAGAAGTTGTGGAATTTTTTGTTAGTCTTCTTTGATGACATTCTCATTTATAGTAGGACTTGAGAGGAACACCTCCGACATTTGGACGAGGTGTTGGGGATTTTGGAGTATCGACAACTCTACGTAAAAGAGTCTAAATGTGAGTTCGACATGATTGAGATGCTTTATTTGTTGAAATATTGTAACTGCAAAGAGTATTCTATTTATTATTGAGTTATTATTCATTAGATCAATCCCCTTTTGTGGATTGATCATGTCGGGCATTGTAATTGACCAAATCCCCTTTTGTGGATTGGTCAAACCCTAAATATATTGTGCAAATTAAGAAGTCGCCCCCCAAGCTAATTAAAGTGGTTTTAACCACTAAGAAGACAAGTCGGCTGTGCCTAGTGAAGAGACACCTTTCCAACGCCTGCCACTTTGTATAAATAAAGGAAGTCAGAGCCTCATTAACTCACTCATTCGCTCATCCAATGTGCAAGTTTGGTAGCTGCAGTTGGGAGAAGAAGGAAGAGAGAGGCACATTGCTCAATGTTGGATATTCTCTAGTGTTTTGGTTTATTGTCTTGGCATTGTATTGGCTATCTATTTTAAGGAAGTTTTTGTTGGGTTTTCTCCTCCATGAGGGTTTCCTAGGATAAATGCTGTGTATCTTGTGATTGTGTTTCTCTCAGTGATCCTATCTATGCTATGGTTATCTAGTAAATTGAAAAGAAACCTAATAATAGCTTAAACTTTAACATGGTATCAAAGCTAAGCTGAAGAGAGCATCTTTCACCAGATAAGCAAAAACGTCACTGTTGCCGTACAAGAAAATTAGGGTTTTCTATTGAAGAGGAATTTTAGCCTAAAACTCATCAAGGAAGTGCGCCTAGCCTAGCAAACTCTTTGGCAGCCTCAACGCACTTTTTTAGTGGATAGAACTCCCGAAAAGTGAAACCCTAGTTTTCACTGGTGCTAGAAAACCAGAAGTACCAGAAAACCAGAACCAGTACCAAAAGTACCAGTTCAGAATTCCGCTGGTCAAGTTTGAAGGGGAAAAATTTGGATTTTATGAAATCTAACTGCACCAGGGTACTCGCCTCAGCCAAGTGCACCTCCTGGTAAGTTCAAAATTAAATTCTGAGTATTTTCAATTTTTGGTCATTTTCCTAGCTCCAGGTAAAGATGTCTGCAAGCACTAAGCTTGTTGACAAGCTAGAAGGTGTGGAAAACTTCCGTCCCTGGAAGTATAGGATTGCACTCATTCTTGAAGAGAATGACCTAGCAAGATTCATTAAAGAAGATGTAGCAGAACCTACCGATGCTGCAGCCTGCAGCTAAAGAAAAACACCAAAAGGACATAGTTAGGGCCAAAAGAATCATTGCAGATTCTATTAAAGATCACTTGATTCCTCAAGTGGCTTCAAAAAAGACTCCAAAAGAAATGTTTGATGCCCTAACCAGGATGTATGAAGGAAAGAACATCAACCGAAAGATGAATCTAAGAACTCAACTCAAAAATACAAGGATGCAGAAAGGAGAAACAATTCAAGAGTATTTCTCTAGAATATCACAATTCATGGAACAACTAGAAGCAATTGGTGATACTCTAG
>JZKD02S2235000.1:842951-869791 GCA_000966675.3 Picea glauca
TGCCCAGATATATGGTATTTAAACACAAATTTAGCCACTATCCAGAATTGTAAACCCTCGTCACTAGCACCAGAAATTGACACAAAGACCTCACACTTTCAGGTGTCTAAATGAATTGAAGAAATTTGCATAAAGCTTCCAAACTCAGCCAGAGCCTAGAGGACTTACTTGTGAACTGRGCGATGGTTGTTGGCTGCYAGGCTRCAATATCCCATGGTGACAGTGAAATGAAACARCTAAAAGACAAGGGAAAACCCCTTTTTAACCTCYTRTGGGCTCTTTTACAAAGGACACGTTTTTAGATGGTGTCCGACACGGTTTTAGATGGTGTCCTGAGGTGATGACACGTGCTGAAGCAGTGTCCGACACGGTTTTAGGACGTGTCCTGAGGTGATGACACGTGTTGAAGCAGTGTCCGACACGTACCATAGCGTGTCATCACAGTGACACCGCGGATACGGACACTTGGCCCATAAGGGACGTGTCAGGTGACTTAGCTGAGTGGTTATACCGATTCAGATTGGGCTGGAAATGTCTTTGACAGAAAGAGCACTTCAGGATGTTGTTTCAGTCTGGGGTCAACCATGATCTCATGGCAGAGTAGGAAGCAATCAAGTATTGCTCTCAGCACGATAGAAGCATAATACATTTCTGCATGTTCTGCCAGTTGTGAAGCCATATGGCTTCGGAAGTTGTTGACAGGTCTATTCGATCTGGAGATGGAAGCAACCGTGATTCTATGCGATAACCAAAGTTGTATAAAGATGACAGAGAACCCTGTGTTCCATGACAAGTCAAAACACATAGAAATCCGATATCATTACATCCATGATATGGTGCAGAGAGGAGCCATAAAGCTCCAATATGTTAGCACAGATGAATAGGTTGTAGATGTGTTGACCAAGCCTCTGTCTCGTGTAAAGTTTGAGCACTTTCGAGATAAGCTTGGTGTAGTCCGAAAGGACCTCCCTCGAAAGGGGGAGTAGTGTTGATGCCAGCCTCATGTTGAAAATTTCCAGCTTCGTGCCGATGTTGTTGTGATGCCAGCCTCGTGCTGAAGATTTCCAGCTTCGTGGTGATGTTGTTGTGATGCTAGCCTCATGCTGAAGATTTCTAGCTTAGTGCTGATGTTGTTGTTATGCCAACCTCGTGCTGAAGATTTCCAGCTTTGTGCTGATGTTGTTGTGATGCTAGCCTCGTGCTGAAGATTTCCAACTTCATGTTGATGTTGTTGTGATGCCAGCCTCGTGCTGAAGATTTCCAGCTTCGTGCTGATGTTGTTGAGATGCCAGCTTCGTGCTGAAGATTTCCAGCCTAGTGTTGATGTTGATTATGCTCCAGCCTTCGTGTTGTGATGCTGCTGTTTTTGATGTTGTATCAGCCTTGTGCTGTTATTGATGATGATGGTGTATTAGTGTTATACTAATCCATGATGATGCCATTCCAGCTCCCTGTTGTGGATGATGATATTGATGATGAGAAAAAAAAACTTCCGATGATTTATAGATATGCCAGTCAGTGTTCCAGATGCTATTGATATTGCTGCTCTCTCTCTCCTGATGATGTTGTAGAATACCCTTCTTGTTAAGGGGGAGTGTTGAAATATTGTAACTGCAAAGAGTATTCTATTTATTATTGAAATATTATTCATTAGATCAATCCCCTTTTGTGGATTGATCATGTCGACCATTGTAATTGACCAAATCCCCTTTTGTGGATTGGTTAAACCCTAAATATATTGTGCAAATTAAGAAGTCACCCCTCAGGCTAATTAAAGTGGTTTTAACCACTAAGAAGACAAGTCGGCCCTGCCCAGTGAAGAGACACCTTTCCAGCGCCTGCCACTATGTATATATAAAGGAAGCCAGAGCCTCATTAACTCACTCATTCGCTCATCCAGTGCACAAGTTTGGTAGCTGCAGTTGGGAGAAGAAGAGAGAGGCGCATTGCTCAGTGTTGGATATTCTCTAGTGTTTTGGTTTATTGTCTTGGCATTGTATTGACTATCTATATTAAGGAAGTTTTTGCTGGGTTTTCTCCCCCATGAGGGTTTCCCAGGATAAATGTTGTGTATCTTGTGATTGTGTTTCTCTCAGTGATCCTATCTATGCTATGGTTATCTAGTAAAGTGAAAAGAAACCTAATAATAGCTTAAACCTTAACATTATTTGTGGCATGTGATCGGGGAGAACGAGGTCTAGGTACATTAGAAGAAGATCAGGGCCATTATCGAGTGGCCCACCCCTAGAAATGTGACAGAGATGAAGAGCTTCCTAGGCCTCTGCACTTATTACAAGAAATTCTTTAAGGGGTTCTCACAGCGAATGACACCTCTTACAGATCTCACTAAGAAGGGAGCTTTCAGTTGGACAGATGAGGCACATGCGACATTTGAGAGGATGAAACAAGTAATGAGTTCGTGTCATGTACTAGCCTTACCATATTTCACTCAGCCATTCGTGCTTGAGTGTGATGCTTTGGGGATAGGGATAGGAGACATGTTGATGCAAAACAACCATCCCATTGCTTTTGAGAGCCGCAAACTTAGAAATTATGAGCAGCATTACTCAATATATGGCAAGGAAATGTTGGCCATCATGCATGCATTGGTCAAATTCAGACAATACTTGGTGGGGAATAGGTTTAAAGTGAAGACAGATCATAATAGCCTAAGGTTCCTCATGGAGTAGAAAGAATAGTGAGAGGCAACAAAAGTGGATCAACAAAATCCAAGCTTATGACTTTGAGATAGAATATGTGAAGGGAAAAAACAATGTAGTGGCAGACACCCTTTCCAGGATACCGCCCACGCTTTTACTCATGGATATTACATCGGATTGGAAAGCCCTCCTCTTGGTAGAATACTCGAAGAATAAATTTGCCTGCGATATCCTAGATGGCCAGATCTGGGAGGATCGTTACAGAGTGGTTGACGAAATCATCTATTATAAAGACAAGATTTATTTGGTGCTAGAATCCCAGTTGAAGGAGAGGATCCTGCATGCAGCCCATAACTCCCCCTTAGTAGGACATCCTGGCTATTTAAAAACTTACAGGAAGGTTCGAGAAAGATTTGCATGGAAGCACCTCAAAGTTGATGTGCTGAGATTTTTGAAAGAATGCAACATTTGTCAGTAGAACAAAGCAGAACACACTCATCCCATTGGGTTACTTCAACCTCTACCCATTTTGGAGCAGAAGTGGGAAAGCATATCGATGGATTTTATCACAGGGATATCTCTCGCACAAGGGAAAGATTGTATTTATGTGGTGGTGGATAGGCTGACAAAGTTTGCACAT
Source organism: Picea glauca (assembly GCA_000966675.3). NCBI lineage: Eukaryota > Viridiplantae > Streptophyta > Pinopsida > Pinales > Pinaceae > Picea > Picea glauca. The sequence goes on from JZKD02S2235000.1 coordinate 846,252, forward strand.
TTCTTTGCTATTCCGTCCAAGTATTCTGCAACACAGGTGGCAGAGATGTTTTTCAGGGAGATATTCAAATTGCATGGACCACCTAAAACCATCGTCAGTGATAGAGACTGTCTATTTATGGGGGGATTTGGCAGGAGATTTTCAGATTAGTTGGGACAAAGCTGACACCTAGCACGAACTACCATCCTTAGACTGATGGGAAAACGAAAATTGTGAATAAATGGCTTGAAGGGTATCTGAGGAATTATGTGTTAGGACAACAAAAAGCTTGGATAAAGTGGTTGCACCTTGGGGAACATTGTTATAATACCTCCTACCATATGTCGATCGAGATGTCACCATTCAGAGCCTTATATGGGTACGGTGCACCTTCATTTGTGGACAAGATCTTTGGGGATAGTCGAGCACCCAAGGCCAAAGATTGGATTCAGGAGAGTCGGGACATTCTTAAGATTCTCAGGGATAATTTACAGATGGCCCATAATCAACAAAAGATGTATGAAGATCGGCATAGAGTGGAGCACAATTTTGATGTAGGGGACTTGGTGTATCTTCGTTTGCAGCCCTACCGACAATTGTCACTCAAAATGAAAGGGGCAGAAAAATTAAAGCCGCGATTTTATGGACCTTATAGGATTAGAAGGAGGATTGGAGAAGTGGCATATGAGTTGGAGCTTCCAGAAGGTAGCAAGATACATAATGTTTTTCATGTTCATGACTCAAGAAGACTTTGGGCCAACATGTCACCACCTCAACAGAGCTACCTCCTTTGGACGAAGAAGGGCAATTGGTATTGATTCCTGAAGAAATTTTAGAGGCCTGGGAGTGGAGCTTGAGAAACAAAACCATACGAGAGTACTTGGTTAAGTGGAAGGATTTGCCTATTGAAGATGCATCATGCAACATGGGAAAGAGAGCAAGTACTCCAACATCCAGGGTTGCAATTGCTTGCGGACAAGCAATCTTGGGCAGGGAGGACTGTATTGTCCCCATCCGCATAAGTGCTCTAAGGGGAATTTCCACTAGCCTAATAAAGTTCCCATAGGCTAGAGTGGAAAATAATATAGGGAACATAATTCTCCTAGGAACACTTTATTAAAGTCTAAGAGGAGAAAAGGGGATATTGGTCCTAGGCTAATTAAAAAGTCACTTTTAATTCATAAAGTGAGAAAATTTATTTAAGTGACTTGATAAAATAAAAATAAAAAGGGAATGTATGGGGAAGAGACTTAAGTGAGTTATAGAAAGGAGAAAATGAGGAGTCTCTCCTCATTTGATCATTTTACATCCGAGAAAAAAAAGAAATTTGGAGAGCTCTTGGAGAAAGAGACTAGGCTTTGGAAACCCTTCATTGGATTGCTGGTTTCGGTGTTGCAACGATACACTCTAGCTAGTCTCGGGAGATCATCCAGATCTTCCTACTGTGGTTCATTCAGGACGGAGTCTTCTACTGTGGCTGAGATTTTCTCTTTTGGTGGTTGAAATATTTGTTGCGGTTGAGCTTATTTTGTTGGTGGCTGAGTTTGTATTTTCCATTGTGGGTTGAGTTACTCATTTGGAGGAAGACTTTTCTCTTGGAGGGCGAGTTATTTCTTTGTTGGGTAGTACAGTGTGTGGTAGAGGCCCATTTTTCTGTACCAGGGGGTCGAGTTTCCCTTTCTGTGTGCTTCCTTTGCTAGCTGGGCAAGTAAAATATCAATCTGGGCGTTTTCCTTGAAGAAATATTGCAGCTGGGTGAGTTGCACTCCATTCTGGGCGCATCCACTTGAATCTGTGCAGCGTATCTCTACATTCTCTTTGCTGGACGGGTATATGGTATAGAGGCTGAGTTTCATAAGGAAAATCGTGGGTCTGTTCACGCTGGGCAAATCTCTGTGAGTTGGGCGACTTATTTCTGTTGGATATCCAATTTTGGACCAGCAAAATAACCATTGGAAGAGCAGTCCCTTATCAGTCCTGTTCTCTCAGCGAATAGGGTACCAACAGCTGTGAATGTATCTAATTAAACTGTGAGTTATCATTAATGCCATTGCTCGAATGTAGTTAATAAATATATTGCTGTTGTGTTATCTCTGTTATATCATTCGTAAGTTGTGAGTATTTTATATCCCTGCTGCTGTATATTTTCTGCTGTATAAGAAGGAATCTTAGCATGCTTAAACCATATCAAACCATCTATAACACATCAAAACTCAACTAAAATACCAACAGCAGTATAGTGGGAGTTTTGGCAGTAAAAGACACCTACAGCCTAAGTGTTTAATGAAAGTCAACACTCAGAAAACTTTTTATATTGCTACAGCAGTGAGAAGAAAGGTGTACAAGTAGTGTTTAGGACATTACATCATTTGACCTCCTTTGGGAATTCTTCCAAGGGATATCTTCAAGTGATAACAGATAAGCATCTATACTATGAATACCCATGCTATGTTGGATTTTCTATTACTCATTCTGTCTGTATGCTGATTCAAAAAATCATAGCTTCCAATTTTAGCTCAGAGGATGTTAATAGATCTGTTAGATCATAAGAAGAAATGAAGAATGAAATGAATTGGATTTATTTTCATCTCTGATACTGTTCTTAAACATTTTTTGCTTTCTGAAATTGACATTTAGATAAACCCCCATGTACTCAGTCAAGAATTGTTTATTTGCAGCCAACACCTTTACATTTGACAGTAAAAGAGTATGTTACTCCTGAAAAGTTTACCTTTTGGAAGGAATATGGTGAATCTATTGGATTCCGATATGTTGCAAGTGGTCCTTTGGTACAACTTCCTCAACCATGGCTCCTGATTCAGATTGACTTATTTGTACATTAGTTTTGAAGTTTGTTTTCAAGCTATAAATTGGATGAATTCACCATTTGATACTAGTGTCATATGCAGTAAATTAGTGCTCGAAAGTTGTCAGAAATTTAAAGGGGCAGAATTAGGCATCTAATTTTCTTACTTTTTGTTAAACGTCAGGTTCGATCATCTTACAGAGCTGGAGAATTTTTTATTGAAAGCATGCTTAGAGAGCAGAAGGCTGTGGAATCTGCTGCATAGTTCTAGGAGACAACTGGCAATATTTTGGCTGTTAGAAACAATATTTGCTGTTGTTGTTATTGGAGAGGGAAGTCTGCTTCTTAGGAATATTTTTCTCATGAGAAGCAAGTATTTATTGTTATTGTCATTCTAGAGGTCAGTCACATTATATTAGAATTCTGATACAATATACAAACTATGAAAGCTTGCAAAATGCTGAGCTGAGACATTTACAGATGGATTCTATTCCTTTGCACTGCAACAATGCATGGCTAACATAAAATGAGCAGATTATTTAAGGGGTTTTACTATTGGCCTCTTATAGTTGGTGCTAGCATCAGATCTTCTAACTTGATTCCATATACATGTGTGGCAGAAGGTGAGGTAGTCTCGATGATGGAGATTATATTATTTTTGAAGTCTCTGGAAACATTCAATCATGATAGGATTGATACTTTCAGTATTGTTGAAAATCAGTACAATGAAGTTCAATTCATCAAATTTGGCTTTGGTCAAAGATTATTTGCTATTAGTTGCCTCAAATCTATATTAAGTGTTTTCCTCTGTAATCGAGCTTCCTTCATGCAATAATATGCCTCAAGTGCAATCCTTGCCAATGCAGTATTGCGTTTGGTTATGTCAGCACTATTCCCCACTTTTGAGAGAGCAGACACATGCTCTAATTATGGGAGATGAGCTTATGCAGTGCCATCTGTATCATGAAACATACATGTATTTTGCTGTGTACGTTGGGAAGATAATTTTATTGGCATGTGGGAGTGAGAGCTCATGATAAAAGCATTACAACATTGGTATGGTCAAGCAACGAGCAAGCAAAAGACTCAGGAAGTCAATTAGCCAACATCATGAACATTTAGCAATCACGAGATCTGAAGCTGGTCTCCTCACTGTTCTTAGTCATTGATTGGAAGAAGAACTTCAATTTCAGTCAACCTATATTGCTTATTAAGTTCAAAGGTTGTCATTGACCAACCATTAGCAATGCTGACTTCTTTCCAATTGGTTAATATTTCTTTTGTAAAGAACAGTCCTTGATTACTCCAGAAAAACTGAGAACAAATTGTTGGCTTGATGTCATTTGTTAGGTAGGGTTGTCTTGCCAAATTAATCATGGAGAAAGTTTTCACAAGGATGGACTAATCAATTATATTCTTTAGTTGCTTCCCATTTTATGACAAAATAATTCATGTAACTTGATGGCAAAGCCCAAGGAGGAAAAACCCATGGAAAGTTAATGAATTCAATGCCAGTGATCTATATAATAATTTCACTACCAACCATCATGCTAATTTTGCATATATATATATGGGACTTGATTTATGTGCTCTATAATTATGATATTGTATACTTCTTTGAATCCCAGCTATTAATTAGTGAATTGGAAAAAGTATAAGTGTTGTAATGTCAATTAAGGGGTTGGAAGACGGTGATGGTCATCAATCTACAAATAAAATTGTTTTGTTGATGGTATATTTTTCCTTTTCGACTAGCATATTTTTGAACAGCTTTTGAAAAATGTAATGTATGCAAATGATTCTAGAGCATACGATTAAAATAGAGAAAAGCAAATGAATTAAAATAAAAAAAAAATTAGTGCAAGTGGACTATTCAAATTATGAGAATTATTGGTCAGTTGTGACTAATACTCATGGATATGGGTCATAGATTAATGACTTACACTACGCAGTTAATCCTGAAAATAATATCTAACAAAGTTATGGTTCAATGGCATATACGACTCATTGAGGAGCAACGGTGGTCAACATTGCAAATATTTTTACAAAGATATCATTAGGCTCATACGTGATAGGGAAACATTAGTGTGTCATTTAACCTTGGTAGAAACAAGTAAGGTCTTTGATATTTTCATAGTATCTTTTGTTTTATTTTACATGTAACATTTTATGGACATAGAGATGGTTCGGTTGTTCTTTTGTTAGAACTTGTGCTTTAATTAGCTAGTAGAAACTATGTCATAAAAAAGTTTCCAAGGAAGTAAAAGTCTCCTGTCTGGAGAATCAAACCAAATCCTTAATAAGAACTAAAGGTAAAGTTTAAATCAATGTAGAAAGCAATTGTGAGATGCCATTTTGCTAGTGTGGTTTGTTCTAAATCTTGGAGACCACTGACATGCCATTAGAAAAAGGCAAAGTGAAATACAAATTCAACTTGATAGATTGTGGTCATGTTGGTTGTTGATAATATTAGACTTAAGGAGTTATAGTTCAAAAGCATGCTCCAAACTCTTAGAAACCATATTTGAAAGTGGTTCCATGAAAAGGTGTTGAATTGAGATCCCTACGACATATGGAATTTTTGGCGAGGGTAGTTTATTCCATTGTGACTACTTTGCTAAAAGAGTGTGTTACCCCTCACTTTGGCACGGGGCAAACCTAGTGAATTTCTTCACTAGGTGTTGTAGTTTTGAGCTTTGGACAACTGAGGATTTTATGGATATTGATGAGCTAGAGGGTTTGATGACATATGGATGGACCATGTAATGTAGCATGTACTTCTTGGGTATTTGGCTTCATCTTGATCTTTGGCATCTTCACAGTTCTCAATGCAGTTCACATGTCTTGAGGCAGTTCATGTTTCCCAGTGCAGTGGTGGAAAATATATTTGGGCTATTTTTCATGTTCATGTCCTCGATTTTGGAATTCTCACCTTATTGACTCATTTTGAGGCACGTGTCACATCATTTGATGGGACATCCCCCTTGGTGATTGCATTGGGGCTTTATTGTGGCACGTGTGGATGTATTTCTCTCCAATGACTTAGGGAAGTCATTTACTTGATTGGAGGGGTTAGATTTCCCTTGGAGACATCACACATTGTTCGTTGGAGCTCATTTAGAGGAGGCCGTTCACTTATAGGGGGTTATTTCATTCCTTGTTGAGCCTCTTCTCATTGGAAGACTTGTGCCCACATTGGAGGACCATAGGGGATTTACATTGCACTTTTAAGGAAGGTTTTTGACCTTGCATATGATTTTCAGCGCTGATTTGGAGGGGTCGTCCCCTCTTGTAGGGTTTTTGTTCATGATTTAGAGGACGTTTTTACCTTAGAGGCCCATATGCTCACTTTGGAGGAAATTTAGGAGGTTTGACTTTCACCTTGAAGGAGGTGGTTGAGCATCTACACACTTTGGGGTCCTTTATGCCGATGATTGCAATGTTGTGTGACATTCTCCAGGATACATTCTCCTCTGTGACTGAGTTGAGTTGACCTGTGAAAGAGCCCAGTGTTGGGTATGCCCATGTGATGGGGTGCATCGTTCTCCTCTGTGTGAGAGTTGAGTCGTGCCCCAGTGTTGGGTGTGCCCATGTGATGGGGTGCATCGTTCTCCTCTGTGTGAGAGTTGAGTCATCCCCCAGTGTTGGGTGTGCCCATGTGATGGGGTGCATTATTCTCCTCTATGTGAGAGTTGAGCCATCCCCCAGTGTTGGGTATGCCCATGTGATGGGTGTATCGTTCTCCTCTGTGTGAGAGTTGATTCGATGTGGTCTCCCGCCTTTGTACTCTCGTGGACTCAGTTGAGTCAGGCTTGAGATGGTACTCCAGATGATTCTCACGTGGAATCAGTTGAGATAGAGATTTGTTGAGTATGATGTCCCTGTGGTTGAGCACAGGCGGACGTGTCCCTAGTGGACGTGTGGATCCCTTGCTATATTGTCTGAGAGTAAGATTTACTTGTAACCCTAATTTGTGATGTAAAGGGTACAAGTCGGCCCCACCATGTGAAAGATAATTAATATTGTGTAATTATTAATTATATTATTTAAGTTGAACAGGTCGGCCCTATTGTGCCAATAGACACATAATTTGATGTGATAGGTTTTGTATAAATAAAGAGTGAATCCCCATTGTGGATTACACACTTGTCATCTCATGATTTCAAAAGTTGTGGTATGAAATTATGAGGACTACAGTTCACACTTCTCTAGGAGTTAGTTTTCTCAGTCATAGCTGCACCCTATTGTGTTCTAGATTTGGTGGTGGATGGTGGATCTTCTCTTGGCAGTATAACAAAGGATTGCTGGGTTTTTCCCTTGTTTGAAAAGTTTTTTTCTAGGATATTTCTGGTGTCTTTTGTGCATGGTTATTCTTTTTGTGATCTTGGTTATTGCAACACTTGTGTATGGTGTAGCTGCATTTGTTTATGGTTCAAGTACATGCAAGAAAAAAATAAACCTCATGCTTGAGCCTAACATAGTGAAAATTCAACATGGTATCAGAGCAAGTCCTGAAGATGACCCTTTGCACATTCAAGTAGACAACCGTGGACATTTAAAGGTTGCCATACCCCTGTGGCTGGAGTAAGGAGAGGACCGAACCTTCTCCTAAAATCTGTGGTGAGGTTAGGTTGGCCGTAGACCTGGCCGTACCCCCTTTAGGGCTGTCGCAGATGCCTAACAACAATCCTTAACACAGACTAAAGGCAAGTTTAAGGCATGTCCTAACTGCATACCTAAGACAGAGTCTGAGGCAGTTAAGGGCGAAAATTTCAGAGCATTAAAAGACAAATTTTCTGAAGATGCAAGGTTAGTTTTCTGAGGTAGTTTTGTGGTGGATCTGAGGTCCATTCTATGGCTGAGATAAGGCAGATTTGAAGGATGAATTTGCGAAAACCCTCCATGAAAGATTTGCTGTTTTGAGACTTTTTTGGGTAGCCGCAGGTGAAGAAGAGACTCGACCTGCAGGAAGAACATAGCTGCAGGTTCTGAAGGTTGTCACCTTGTTCTGAAAGCTTGACCTGCTAGTTTAGGGCAACCACTGCCAGTTTTGAGGCTCAGCCTGCAAGAAGAAGGCAATAACAACATTACTGGGCTGTGTTAGAGGCTGCCACAAGTGGAAAACAAGTCTGTAGAGCAGTTTCTAAGGGGAAGCAAGTTCTGGACAATTGGATGTTAATTTTGAGGACTAATTCGGTGGGCTAAGAGTAGCAGAGTAGAGTGCATATTTGCTACATCCTTGGAGCAGTCTTTGGACAACTGTTGAGGGCTGTTATAACCAACCTAGTCATAGGAAAGATGACAAATCTACGAAGTACACGGTTGTCTTTGATGCGGGGAGTTCAGGTAGCATAATGCATGTGTATTGTTTCGATAAGGATCTACATCTTCTGCATATAAGGAATGAACTCAAACTATTCCAGCAAATTCTAAGTGTGTGTGCTATAAGTATCTTATAACACTCACACTATTCAAGGAGACTAGACTTGGATATCAATGAGACTAGACTTGGATATCGAGGAGACTAGACTTGCAGCGAGTGATGTGCAAGGTTTGATCAAGCCCTTGTCACTATGCTTATCATTATCCTTTATGGAAGAAAGGAAATCAACATAAGTCACCTCAAAAGAAGTCAAGGAATGCAAGCAAGAATGACGATGAGTTCTTCTCTACCTCAGTTTTCTTGGGAAGACCAAAAGCAGGATAGAACATGATTGCAGACTAAGGTAAGTCTTGTACTACTTTTCTTAATTGATTTTATCATTACTCTGTAGTAGCTTGCTTTTGATGAAGGGTATTATCCCTGGTGTGGGAGCCCTCATAACTTGGACCATGATCCCTGGTACGGGAGTCCATTTTTCTTGGTTGGTTGTTATCCTAGTACATGAGGCCATTTTGGTCGTTATCCCTATGGGAGGCCATCTTGGTTATTATCCTAAGTACAGGAGGCCAAATTTTCTTATTTAATTATTGGAGGACCATGATCCCTAGTATGGGAGTCTAATTTTTCTTGGTTGATTATTATCGTAGTACAAGAGGTCATTTTGATTGTTATCCCTATGGGAGGTCATCTTGGTTATTATCCTAGTACGGGAGGCCAACAAAGTTCTGTAGAAGCATTAGAGGACCTAAGAAGACATGGGATGTCTCCAGGTTAACAACACCAGAAAAAGAAGATGTTTATCTTTCCGACTTTAGAAGGAGTCACTTGACTCAGAGGGAGTCAAACAATGAGAAGAAGGAAGAGGCAATACCTTCTCCCCCTTCAACAATTTAGAGGGAGACAATTACTGATCCAATTGATCACGTAGCTCCAATTGATATTCCCAGAGACATTGCAGTAGGCTATAAAATGCCTTCCTGGGCTTCACAAACTCCGCAGGAAGCAGAGGGACATGCTTCTCCTCGAGGCACATTTCGAGAGAGCAAGAGACCACAAAGATTTTTGAGCTACATTTCAACTATGAGCCACATCATTGATACTGAGCCTTCCTGTCATGGAGAAGCAACATGTATGGAAAGATGCCATGATAGAAGAGTATCATTCCATCATGAAGAATGATGTATGAGATATTGTTCTGAGACCAGAAGGGAAGTTTGTAGTGACTTCCAAGCAGATCTATAAGATCAAGCATGCAGCTGATGGAAGTGTCGAGAAGTACAAAGCGAGATTTGTGGCCAAAGGAATCTCACAGGTGGAGGGAATTGATTATGATAAGACATTTGCTCCTATAGCCCGATATACTTCCATCCATACTATCATTGCACTAGCTACACCCATGGGTTGGAAACTACATCAGATGGATGTAAAGATAACCTTTCTCAATGGTGAGATTGAAGACGAGGTTTACATCGAGCAACCAGATGGATTCATGATACATGAGTAGAAATCTCATGTGTGCAGGTTGAAGAAAGCCCTGTATGGACTAAAGAAGGCACCTCGTGCTTGGTATGAGAAGATGGATGGATCCCTGATGAGTTTGGGCTTCAGTAAGAGTGTTGCTGATCCAAACCTATATTACCATTATTCATTGTGATAACCAGAGTTGTGTGAATCTCTAAGGGCATCCCGTGTTTCACGATAATTCGAAACACATTGAGATCAAATACCATTATATCAGAGAATGGTGCAGAAGAAAGCAATACACGTGCAATATCTTCCTACACATGAGCAGATTGAAGATATCTTCAACAAACCACGTGCCATGACGAAGTTTGAGTACTTCTGTGAGAGACTTGACATGGTGGAGAATGCCTCCCTAGCTGAGAGGGAGTGTTGATGATTGTAGCATCGTGTGACATTCTGTAGGATACGTTCTCCTCTGTGACTGAGTTGAGTCGACTTGTGTGAGAGCCCATTGTTGGGTATGCCCATGTGTTGGGGTGCATCGTTCTCCTCTGTGTGAGAGTTGAGTCGTCCCCAGTGTTGGGTGTGCCCATTTGATGGGGTGCATCGTTCTCCTCTGTGTGAGAGTTGAGTTGTCCCCAGTGTTGGGTGTGCCCATGTGATAGGGTGCATCGTTCTCCTCTATGTGAGAGTTGAGTCTTCCCCCAGTGTTGGGTATGCCCATGTGATGGGTGTATCGTTCTCCTCTGTGTGAGAGTTGAGTCGATGCAGTCTCCTGTCTTTGTACTCCCGTGTACTCAGTTGAGTTAGGCTTGAGATGGTACTCCAGATGATTCTCCTGTGGACTAAGTTGAGATAGAGATCTGTTGAGTATGACGTCCCTGTGGCTGAGCACATGAGGACGTGTCCCTAGTGGTTGACCACTAGTGGACGTGTGGATCCCTTGCTATATTGTCTGAGAGTAAGATTTACTTGTAACCCTAATTTGTGATGTAAAGGGTACAAGTCAACCCCACCATGTGAAAGATAATTAATATTGTGTAATTATTAATTATATTATTTAAGTTGTACAGGTCGTCCCTATTGTGCCAATAGACACATCATTTGATGTGATAGGTTTTGTATAAATAATGAGTGAATCCCCATTGTGGATTACACACTTGTCATCTCATGATTTCAGAAGTTGTGGTTTGAAATTATGAGGACTACAATTCACACTTCTCTAGGAGTTAGTTTTCTCAGTCATAGTTGTACCCTATTGTGTGCTAGGTTTGGCGGTGGATCTTCTCTTGGAAGTATAGCAAAGGATTGTTGGGTTTTTCCCTTGTTTGAGAAGGGTTTTCCCAGGATATTTCTGGTGTCTTTTGTGCATGGTTATTCTTCTTGTGATCTTGGTTATTGCAACACTTGTGTATGGTGTAGCTGCATTTGTTTATGGTTCAAGTACATGCAAAAATAAAAAAACCTCATGCTTGAGCCTAGCATAGTGAAAATTCAACACTTTAGAGGCTAACGTTACACCTTGGACACTCCTCCTTCCTTCTCTTATGTAGATGTCCTTATCTCTTGGGCTATTTTCACCTTGGTCATTGTACATGTGGCTTGACCACTCCATGATTATTATATTTTGACTAGATAGTTGTAGGAAATGTGTATTTTAATTTTCTTAGGTTTAGATCTAAGGATTTCACATGAGATAATATTATTTTATTGTAAAGGAATTTGAGCATTGCTCTATATAAAGAGATACACTTCCTCATTTAGACTCACAGTTGGATTTTTGGAGCTCTCACTCCTTGGAGCTTAATTGACATATCTTCCTTGGAGCACATGGTTGTGTAAAGGGTTCTTTCTTTGTGGATGATTATTGTCAATTCTTGAAGCTTCTCTATCTTGATTTGATTTGGTGCATAAATATCTAACGGTGAAATGCTCAAGTCTTTTACAAGCCTTCAAGATCGATCCATTCGAGGGGTAGGTTACCACTTGGAAGGAATATGTTCTAGGGTTTTCTCCTTCCTTCTTCCTTTGTTAGCTTGGTGATTATTTGATGCCAAGCTTTGTTCTTCCTTTTGGATCCCTAGCGAAAATATCAAGTAAATTTTTCAAGCCATAGTTGATTTTGTTGGCGAAGGTTTTTCTATTATGGTTTCCTTCTTGTAGACCTTGATATTCATTGTTGATCTTGATTGGGTGAAAGTCTTCCTTTTGGTTCTAATCTAAGCCCTAATCCTTGAATGAAATAAGCCAATTCTTCAAAGGGTTTCTTTTTGACCTCATAGGCCATTTGATTCAACTTGACTCCATTGCCCTAGTTGGATTTGGCACTGATCTCTACTTCCTTCCATCACCTATTTTTAAAACCCTAAAAATCACAAAACCCTGTTTTAATAAGGTTACTCTCAACTTCACCTTGTGCCTCATTGCTTGGTCTTAGTAATACTACTAAGGATACCCCCCTTGAGCCAGTGAAGATCCAACCTAAAGTGAAGAGGATAGGTTACAAAGGTGATAGTCGTGATCATCCTAACAATTTCCCCTTGAGTTGTATCTTGTGGATTAGGGATTTTATCATTAAGTACAATTTGAGTGGTAACAGGGTGCAAGGTGGTAATTACAATATGGGATTTAGAAGTGCATTTATGTTAGATTTGGAAACATCAAAATGTTGTATTTGAACCTGTTACTTGCTTGGTTCTCACTTGATGGAAAAGTCTTAATCACAAGTGTGAATCCCCAAGGGAAACCTAGGCAAGCTACTCACTGTCACCTCAATGGCATTGCCTTTCTCAATTTAGATTAGGTAAATTTAGTTGATCCTAGCCTAGAGGATCTTCTCTTTGTTTGACTAAGCTCAATGTGTGTAGTATGTAGTGGGAGCAAGAGAGAGAATAGCAACAAATAACAAAAAAGGAAAAAATGATTTGTGAAATTGTGTTTTGGGGTGGTGGATGAAAGGGAAGACCAATGCCTTTATTTGCTTGGGCTATGGGGTCATGCGTGCAACTTCAAAGGGTGGTTCTAAATAATATTAGGGGGTTGAAGGAAGCTAAGGTGACGTGCACAACAACAACCCCAATTTAATTGCTAGATTCACAAGTTTGATGGTGGAGAGGGTCTATATAGATTCACTACTCAAGGCAATCATATGGGCGCCCCCTACAAAAGACTATATACCTATGTAATGGGAAAATTAGACTAAGTACATAATGTTTTCATTGTGAAGGTAAGCAACAAAAAAGGGACATGGGAGAAGAGGGAAGAAACCAATTACCCTAGCCCTTTCCAACATAGTAGTCGTGCTCATCTATGGCCCTGGATTGACTCTGACATCCATAAACTTGCAAAATAGAACTTCCAATGGTGCATCTAGAACATAATACCACACAAAAAAGTTGTACATGCAATTAATCAAAGCTTAGACAAAAGAAAGATCACCTTTATTCCATAAGCTTGGAGCTTTTCACTCACATAAAAAATCCCACTTACAAATGGAGAGAGAAAACCCTTATATAGGTTTAAGTTCCATCTCCTCATACAATAAAATATGATTTGTTTCCTAGATCCATTAATCTCTCCAAGGAATAATAATATAATATTCCTCTCAACGATTTGTTTACTAAAAGTAGCAAGAAGTTTGTTGAGATCCACAATTTCCACCAAGAGGTTACAATAAAATACTCAAGGAAAACAAATACAATGAATCTCTCATCTAACTAAATCTTAATAGATAAGTCAAACAATGATAAAATATGGAGTTAGTTACAACCATATCCTCAAAATAGAACCAAGTAGTTGCGTGCCTTCTTTGTTTGAGGGATTGACCATGTCTAGGCTCCAAAAATAGCAAGTCTTGTCCACATGTACACCCTCCTAGAAATTTGTCTTGCTTGTGAACAAGCATGAAGAAAATGGAACGACCTCAATAAAGAAGCAAGGGATGTGTACAAATAATCTCCTCAAATAGATCCATGACTAAGTCCTCATGAAGAATGTGCAAATGGATCACCATATGGCATGTGCTATCATCCCAAGGTATTAGATACTCTCCATATATGGGCGTCTTCAACCAATAGCATAGGAAAATGTGCCACACAACCTCCTCAAGTGGATAGATGCATGAATAGGTGGAGTGCTCAAGTGAAGTGGACCATAAATGCTCATACTAACCTCAATAAATGTGTGATAAAACCCTCCAAGTGGCACACGTGGCTCCAACCATCCATAGATTAATGTAGATGAGGTGGATCTCAATATAGTAGATTGACTAATATAAAATAGACACCATAGATCAAGTTCCAAGTCATCAAAGACATAACAACCTCCACATGTGCAACAACCACTATCCAATAGCCTTGATCTATGAGAAATTCCTCCACAAGTGTGAAAGCAAGGGAGATCTCCATGAGAATGAGGTGTAGAATCATCATAAAGTGCAATCGCAATCTCAAAATACAACCAAGAAGCCAAGCACTCTAGCAATGGAGTCCATTTGTGTAGCAAGGAGTGGGTTGGACCCTCCAATCACACCATAGGAAATTGGAAAACCATGAAGGGGTGGAGTGCTCCACTACTAGAGTAAGTGTCTATTCCATTAATCAACATCATCAGGTCAACATAGATATTAGAAACCCTAGGGCACCCTCACTAAGAGGTGCCACATCATCCATCCTTCACAAGCTGAAAATCATCTGAAAGTTGTGCCAAATCATAAAAATCCAAGAAAGAGTGGAGTGCTCTCCAACAATGAGTGTCTATCCTATCAAGTATCCCCATGTGAACAAAATAGACACCCCAAACCTTAGGGTTCCATCACCCAAGGTGCCATGTCATCCATCCTCATCCAATCGTTGAAAACCCCACCAAATGTTGAAAATCCATCATAAAGTAGGGTGCTCTACAAAAACAAGTGTCTATTCTATCAAACATCATCATAATACTATGTTGGACACAAAATCTCAGGGCGCCCTATCCAAGGAGCGTGAAGCCATCAATATTCCCAAATGTCAGCGTGAAACCCTAGGTCGCTCCAAAATGCAAAAGAAGATGAGTGATCTACAAAATTAGTTGTCTATTACATCAAGGATCATCATGGGAATACACTAGACATGTCAAAAGCTAAGGTGCTCCATCACATAACTCACATCTCATCCTACCATCCCCAACCCCTAGGGTGATCCAAAATAAGGTAAGGAGGTGAGGGCTCTAAAAAATGGTTGTCTATTGTGTATAACATTATCCTAAGAGAAAAATAGACATGTAAAGCACTAGGGTGCTACTCTATAAGAGCCACATCATGTCAATGCTATGACCAAACCTCCATATTAATATGCAAGGAGCAATACCATGAAACAATGTACTATCACCATCATCAAGCTAATCCAAAGACATGAAGATAACCAACATCATATCATAACACCCAAGAGCATATCTTCACCATCTTTCCAATCATCAAGGAGTATATCAGCAAGAAGAAAGCAACATGAACTGAGGAAATTCACCACATAGTCCATCATGGAGTATCACAATTATCACTATGCTCAACCATTCTCGAACAAAAATAAAGGTGTGTATCTCTAGTCCATCAACATCCTTGTAAGTTACCCCTGCAAAACCTGTCATGTGATGAAAATCACAATTTACTACTCATGTAAATATGAGGGGTAACACAACCTTTTATACATGAAGATCATGATTCCTAGTCATAGAACCTCCATCCCCTCCCTCAAATTGAAATGAAGCCACTAGCACTGGGAAGAGGGAAAAAAGACAAATCACCAAGATCTTCTTTCAACTAAGAGAATCTTGCCATGATGATCTACATTTTTGTTTTGGATATTTTTTTTGGCCCATATGGACTTAATTTTGATTTTGAAAATATATACATAGCATTAATGGAAACTCTTTCTTCTTTCTTTCTTTGTTCTTCTATTTTTCAAGTATTTTTCTGCATTATCCATCGAAAGGAGTATCACTAGGCATGGAGGCTTGAGGTGGGCTACCAATGACTTGTTTTATTGTAGTTTTTTGACATGAATAGATTTACAATTAAAAAGAACTTGGTAGTAAGGAAATGCATTTAACAAAAACAACTATGATTTTAGAGTTCAAAGCTAATACAAATGACATTGAATTTAAGGATAACTCGATATTATAACATCATCAATGGGTTGGAAGACATTGGTACTAGTAATCTACAAACATGATTGTCAAGTAAGAGGGATTCCCAATCAATGGAAGTCATTTGTGGATAAACACAAGAGGTCTTCGAGGTAATCACAACATAAGTGGATTTAAATGGTTGGAAACCTCCGATAATAGTGCACATATTAAAGACAATTTGCTTATTTCCATATATTTTAAACAAAGATAATGCTAGTGTATACTAGTGGAGTAGTGGATTTGGAGAAACAAGTGGAGGTTATATGCTTCTATCTTGTCCACCAATAAGCTTTTAGGGACCAAAAACCTCCTATTGGGGAAGTGTGACATGAAATGGATCATTAACAGAGTAATGACTTATTTTTTAATTGTTTTTATGTTTCAAGTTTAATGTTCGAGTTGCAAGTTTAAGTATGCAACTCTTTGTTAAACCTTCTTTATAAGTCTAGCTTAAACCCCTTTTCAATGGCTTGGTGGAAGTTTTAGATCAAGTCCTTTGAAGGTGAATTACCTTGCATTGCTTCCCAACTTTGCATAGCACCCCATTTTCTTTCTATGCAAGAGATGTATGAGTGCAAAGTGGAGGTGTTACCACCACACTCATCCATCTCTCTACATATAAAAGACATATGCGGAGTAGGGAAGCAACACAAGCTGTGTAGAGCAAGGGACATGACCAACCTCCACATCAATATATCCCCAATGTTACAAAGAAGAGGGTCTCTGAATTAAAGAAAGAAGAAGAGCCCCGAGGCAAAGAAGGTGAGGCCTAATCGATAGATGACATGGCCACATATAATGGTGGTGTTAGAATATGAATGAATGTGCTCATTTTACCATTGACAATATCACTATTGTCACCCAACCATAGGCCGAAGCCACCCTCCGAGCACCTTAACCTTGACAGAGAATCACTTTGGAAGCAAACCCTAGGGTAGATAGCCAAACAAAGGGTAGCACACCTTTCCCCAAGGATAGCGCACCAACAAGAGATGATCAGATAGTCCAAACCCTAACAAAGAGATAGTCCAATCCAAACGTGATCTACTAGCTGCAGCTGCAATGGCAGCTCTCCTCCAAACTTGTGCACAAAACTGGGCACTACAGTGCGCACAAGTACTGCTCTGCAATTCTGAGACTGCCTGCCAGAATGAAGACTAGCCTCTTGTATTTATAGTAATTCTGGCTAACTGCCTGGGCCGGATTCTCATTCTCGGTATCTATTTGTTCAATATATATTATTTCTTTTGGTCGACTTCTTCTCTTGGAGGCTAATAATCTAATATAAGTTATCTTCTTGAGCCGACATGTCTTCTAGGGTTATTAGCTAACTCATTAGGGTTTCTTCTTGCTTCCTAGAATATTCCATTCTCGTCAGGTTTACACGTGGAGATAAATACCTCCCGCAACTACCATAATATCAACACTCCCTCCTAGCTAGGGAGGTATTACAGGTAATGGTCTTGAGCACAAACATACCATTCACCCGATAGCATCAACATAGTTGTATAGACTATCTCATGACTAGATCATGAGCACCATCATCACCATTAGTGTCATCAGCTGCATCATCTCTTGGAACCATACTCTATCTGAGTAATTAGACATGATGCTCACTCCACAAAGTGACATAGGAGCCATTCTTCTAATCTAGAAGAATAAATGTTCTGAACCATTTTCTGTCTGGGAAATCTCTGTTCATTGATCCTCCATCTGGCTGATAATCATTTTCAACACTGTCAATAGTCTTCAAGGAAATCAGAACAATATCATTCAATAGAACACAACTGTGTCTATCCATAGTAATACACAACTACAATCCAGTGGTACACTACCACACCAAGTAGCACACAGGTACTTGATCAAACAATGGAATACATCCACCACAGTAGTATAGATCTACTATCTAGAGACATATAGTCTTCATAACAATCATCTGATATCAACCTGCACAGAAACAATGTTATGATATAAACTAAATTATCCGGGCCATTCTTCTACTCACATCTGTGAGATCTGAAAAAGCACCTGCCCTCAGAAAGTCAAACATCAATGATGAGCTATTTGGATTATTCTTCTCAAGCAAGGAAGAATAACTGTCCTAATTTTTTGAGCCTGGACCATTCCCCACCCTGGGCCATTCCTCCGACACTAAACAAAGTGTAACCTGGAGAGAATGAGTCTGCCCTAAGGAATGTCTGTCCCTGATTGCTGAACCTGGACCATTCCTCCAGGACCAAACCAAGTGCAACCTGGAGAGAATGAATCTTCCCTAAGGAATGACTGTCCGAACCATTTCCAAAGGAAATGACTGCCCTGCACCAACCTCCAAAAATGGACCATTCCCCATGTTAACCACAATGGGAAATCGTTGTCCAGTGAGGCGGGCCAGACTTCTTGAGTAACCCTCAACAAGAGAGACTTCCCTAGACCACTTCCCATGTTAACCACAATGGGAAGTCGTTGTCTATGGTACATCAACAATCTGGACCATTTTCCGAACTAGAAAATGTCTGTCCGTAAAAAATCTCAATCCACTTTCCGAACTGGAAAGAATCTACTCATCCTGGACCATTTTTTGAACAGAAAAATGGTTGTCCATCAATCAATGATACATCAATTCTCCCTCCCAAGATGGGAGTCATCTCTTCCTTTTTCAATAGGGAAGTCGTCTCCATGGGCTCCAGCTTGAGTACGCAAAATCTTTCATCTTGGACAAAAGATTTACCAAAAATGTTTGCTTATCTTCTCATCTGTCGAGATATGTATTGGAAAACCACTTTCTCCTTTCTGGACTTCATCACAGATAATGTAATGCTTGATTTCAAATGTACTTCGGTTTGGAGCACTGGTTTTCTTTGAAGGCTTCATGTAGCTCTAATCAATAAAGTATATCATTGTTGGAAAACTGGAACATATCCATGTGGCACTTCTTCTATCATCATGAGATTTGATCTTCTGTTATAGAAAATATTCACTACGCTTCTGCTGTGCACTGGAGGTTCTCCACCAAGTTATCTTCTTCTATCTGCATACAAGGGTCTCTTTTTGATATGCTTCAAAGTCTTGAGGTTTCTCTTCATACGCTCTTTGTTCAATTTCTCTGGAGAACATTCTTTGCATTCATCTGATGTAGAACTCCAACCCATGGATATTGTGGATGATATAAAGACTCATGTAGAGGTATGTATGATTTATTGGAACAAGTAATAATCATAGTCTTCTCCCTCCATCTGGGAGAACCTCTAGTTCTGGATCTTGCAATGCTTGCATATATACACTATTCTTCATCACAACTTTCAGTTCCTCTGCTTGATTGCTTTTATTGAGTTCATATCAGGTTGGCGATCTTGTGATTCTTAATACAATGACTGGTTGTTCTGGCTTCTCTTTCTTTCTTGGAATCTTCATGTTCTTCCTGATGTTTTTCTTTATCTCTTGGGTCCATGGAGTTTCTTATAGATTCCATGCCCTAAAGATTTCACTTCTTCCTTTCATTATAGGATCACGGATGTGGATGGACAACCAAGGATACTTTAAGGCTTCTCTTCGAAGAAGACTTATTCTGAGGTCTAACTAAACACGTATTGCCTTTCATGGATGGTACCATGGATATATACTTCATCATCTTCAATGGATCATAGGATTAGCTCCCTCCTAACCCTTGCTTCATGTATGAGTGCACGTTTTTCTTTTGGAAATATATAATCGGATCCCTCCATCTAGGAGAGTCCACTCTTCCGTTTGCATCCTTATTGCCTTCTGCAAAGTGTTACAAATATTTTTCCAATTTCCTCTTGATTGTTGACTTCTTTTTGTCTTTGTTTTTTCTAAGTCTCTTCAAGATTGATTCTGATTTCAACTTATCTTGTAATAGATTCCACATGATTTGTTTGATGTATTTCATCCTTTCATGTGTGTTATATGACTTGTATAATGATATCGATCCTTATCTTTTTGTTCTTCCATAAGTATAGTTCTTCTTGGAACATATTATCTTCTAATAGATAGATATACAAGATATGTATAGAGTCTATGCAAGCAAGATATGTACAAGTACTAAGAAGAGTATTGTTACCTTAAGAAGAAGAAGTCTCTTTCATCCTGCTTACTCTTCTTTGTAGGTTTCTTTTCTTCGGCAACTGATACTTTGTGTTTCTCCTTCCTTTTGTTTATCTCGGGACAATGATTCTTGTAGTGACCATACTTTCAACAACTGAAGCATTGTTTTTTCTGAAATATCTTTTTCTTGATTTGGCTTCCTCCTTGAACCAAACTTCCTTTTGTTCCTGAAGTTCTTGAATCTTGTTGTGAAGGATTGATCATCGTACTTTTTTTGAGGTTTCTCTTTTTCACTAATCCTGGATTCTTATTGAGCACAAGAAGTCCAAAGTTCTTCAAATGTAGGATACTCCTTTCTTGTGTTCATGCTTGGACAAATGCATCCCATGTCTTGGGAAGACCATTGAGTACTATGTTTACTAATTCCTTCTCTGAAATGATCTCTTCAATAGCTTGTAGTTGATCCCTTAACTGGGAGATCCTCACAAAGTATGATGTTATGCTATCATCATCATTCATCTTCATGTCACAGAGCTCATTCTTTAGACTCATTATTTGTCCAATGTTTATGACCGAGAAGAGGTTTGTTAGGGCATCGTACATCTTTTTTGATGAGTCAAGATGGGAGATGTAGGGTGTCAAGTGGTATTTTATAGAGTCCACTATGATACTCGTAGCATTGATGTCACCATCTTTGAACTTCTCCATAACTGCAATGTTCTGCGGTTCCTTCTCTTTTCCTTCTTCAAACTCTAGTTCCATGATCTTTCCTTTCATGATATCCAACACTTTATTCTTGGTAAGGATGAGGTTAATCCTTGTCTTCCACGCTCTGAAGTTAGAAGCTCCGTCTAACTTGTTTTCTGACTTCATAGAGTAAGTCATGGATGCTTTGACTTGGTCAACCCTAGATCTGACCAAAAAATCAAACTTGACGTCTTGGCTTGCTGAGAGTACTAGGAGATGCGCTAGGCTAGGGCGCACTAATCTATCCACAAATTAGGTCAATCCCTTCACTTAAGGTGCCTCAACGAGAGGATTAGGGTTTCTGTAACAACACCTGCTAGTAACCCTAGCGATAGTGCTATGGTGACTATTCCTGCTAGAAACCCTAGCGATAGTTCTTCAACGAGCTTAATATCCTTATGACTATGTTTCCTTCTAGCGGTTAGACTAAATGAAGGAGGTGTGGGCCCATAACTTGTTAGAATATGAATGAATGTGCTCGTTTTACCATTGACAATATCACTATTGTCACTCAACCATAGGCCGAAGCCACCCTCCGAGCACCTTAACCTTGACAGAGAATCACTCTGGAAGCAAACCCTAGGCTAGATAGCCAAACAAAGGGTAGCGCACCTTTCCCCAAGGATAGCGCACCAACAAGAGCTGATCAGATAGTCCAAACCCTAACCAAGAGATAGTCCAAGCCAAACATGATCTGCTAGTTGCAATAACTGCAATGGCAACTCTCCTCCAAACTTGCGCACAAAATTGGGCACTGCAGTGCGCACAAGTGTTGCTCTGCAATTCTGAGTCTGCCTTCCAGAATGAAGACTGGCCTCCTGTATTTATAGTAATTCTGGCGAACTGCCTGGGCCGACTTCTCATTCTGGGTATTTGTCTGTTCAATATATATTATTTCTTCTGGCCAACTTCTTCTCTTAGAGGCTAATAACCTAATACAAGTTATCTTCTTGAGTTGACATGTCTTCTAGGGTTATTAACCAACTCATTAGGGTTTCTTCTTGCTTCCTGAAATATTCCATTCTCGTCAGGTTTACATGTGGAGGTAAATACCTCCCGCAACTACCATAATATCAACAGGTGGCATGTGCCTTGCGATCAACATGGAAGTCCTAGGAATAAAGAATGCCACATGGTATCCACGTGGACGACAATAAAGAAACATATTTGTAACATTCTCTGTTTGGATTTTAGGGAAGGCAGTTATGATAATGGGGAAGACTGACAATTGGTAGGTGTAGAGATCTTGGCAAAAGATTTTGGGGATAATGTCTTGACCTATCGAGGGAAAGAAACCAATGGAGGGAGACAACAAAGAGGAGATTAGAGATAAGAAGGGTATAGGTGAGTTGGCATTGGGTGTTTGAAGTTTGGGAAGTTAATTGATGTAGAAGTAGAAACATCGAGGATTTAAACATGAAGTTTGTTTGTAGTTCGAGAGGACAAAGAGGGGTATATGAACTTGTCCATGGGGAACAAAGATTGTCTTAGAGCCAAACTGCACTCTGTAAAACACAACCAATGAGTAGGAATATGCACAATCTGTCAGACACTGTCACTAGCTCCTATCTGTAATAATTCACGAGCATACAAAGAGCCAAACAAAGAATGTTTCTTGTTGGTTTTCCAAAATGGGTTTCTAGGGTAACTTTTGTGTTATTATTGTGTATATGATTGATTTTCCCAGTGATATTTTCTTCAATTAAATTACTCTGTAAGTAATACACAATGATAATTAATGTATAGTAGAATAGCAAATATAGATAACCATTTTATTTTGTACAAAATTAATTAACATTGAATTGACTTGACCATAAGACAAACAATTACACATCATTCAAGACAAATGTTGCCTATAAATAAATAAGGGATATGTGAAACCACTAATATAAAATCAGTGGTTGGTTCTAAGACTCATAACCAAGTACTTAGTCCAGAAACCCTTAATGGTTAAGAACACATGTTTCTTCTTAAGAGGTCACAAGTTCAAATCCAGATAAGGGTAGGGTATATATACCTCCATAGTCTTTAGCAGTTAAATCACTGTATTGAGGGAGTCCGTTGTCTCACAAACAAAGAAATCTCATACATGTCTGACTTGATCGTGACCTTAAAATTATATAATAATAATAATAATAATATTTTCCACTAAAAAAGTAATTAGGGCCATTGAATGCGGATAACCCAAACTAAATAGCTATTAATTCCAACAAAGCTATCTTAATCCTAAGTCAATGCATTCACCATATTTCAATGATCAAGTTCGAAATTTGTAGCATTTAATGAGCACAAGAAAAATTCGATTTCACATTCAACAAAATCACCTTTCAATAATTACTTTTTACTATGTTTAAGAATCGGTGTTTAACTCAGAGCATTAGCCAATGGATGGAATGCCTCTTCCCACCATCCAAGGGATGAAATGTCTTGGTATGGTTGCTAGAATGCCTCTGCATATTAGGCAATGGAAATAATCTCTATGGTTCATGGGTTGTGGAAATGAGTTCGCCTAAGTACGTAAAACCTTATTATTAGCCCGTGGAAAGATTTGCTAATTAATTTTATGACTTTTATAGTCCTTTATATATTATATTATAGTTAATTTTTAATTATACAATCTATATGAAATTATTATTAAATATAATTCATATATCTTTTAAAATATAATATAATGTATATAAAATAATATTATTAAATTTACTGTTAAATTTCAAAAATATATAAAATTAATTAATTTTACATATGTATGAATTGAATGGTGAATATTATCCCATGTTTTTAGAATGATATTTTTTTTTTATTAAATTTCATTCATTATAAAATAATATTATTAAATTTAATGTTAAATTTTAAATATATAAAAAATTAATTAATTTTACATATGTATGAGTGGTTGAATGGTCAATATTATTTCATGTTTTTAGCATGATTTTTTTA
>JZKD02S2235000.1:869908-912760 GCA_000966675.3 Picea glauca
TTTTTTTTATTGAATTTCATTGTTTTGAATTCGAACATGAATATGAATCATGTGACTTAGTCCTCATTTAAGGCTAAGTTACCCTTAATTTATGCCTAGCCAATCTAATCAAGGTAGGTGTTTGGGTGCACTAGTTTTGAAATTTGGATATGTGGGGCAGGTACGTCACTTCTTTCTTTTCTCAAGAAAAACCTCGTAAGATCCATCTCCTCGATATCTTCCCCTAAATATCTAGATGGAGGGCAATTCAACTGCTAGCCACAATAACATGTGTTAACCTCGAGGGACTTGACTGGATTTGAATATGTGGCCTATGGCCTCCACATTGACTATATGTCTTGGGTAGATGGTTCAATTGCTCAAGATACCTCTTAGGGATGGGAGAGTGGGTCACTTATATACACACACATTTAGATATAGAATATTTAACTAAGTTAGACAATTAAAATTGGAAAATAGTAAAATACAAAATCAAGAACTTAGAAATGTGAAAGTTAAAGCTAATGTAAAATAATATTATCTATACTAATGGTAATGTTAGAATCACATTTCTAGTTTGACATACACAATTTAAAATTCAAAATTTCAGATACATTGATTCAAACTTCAATACTATAGTTATATTTTAAAATACATTAATAATTACAAAACATGATTAATGTGTTTATCCATGAGACACATAAATAATTGGTGACTAGTCACTAATAAGTGATACCAACAATTAAGTCTCTATGCTTTGCATCCTCCATCCTCGATTAAGATGCTTTCCAGGACTCGTTGCTCTCACTTTGTGGCTCATTTGTTGGGTTTTCAATTGTAGGCAACTCTACAAGGTGAATTTTCAATATCTTGTCTTCCAAACATTTGGTGTCATTTGTGAATTGGTCCCATTTCTTAAAAGGACCTTATCTGTACCATAGGTCTTCCAAGGTAAGAAGTCGGACAATATTATGAATATAAGCTAGTCTTTTTGTCTTCTTATATTGCAATGGATTCGTCTTCACCAAATAAATTAAATTGTAAGCACTCCACTCTCCCATGCAAAGGAATTGACTACTTGTTACAACAACTATATGGAAAATGTTTGTATCTCTTGGGCATGCATACCATGAATTTTGCACCAATATTTTGTATCTTTGTCACAATTCCTATCACACAAAGCTTCAATTGTGCCAAAATCACCTTGCCCACGTAAAAATTGGGCAAATTGAGTTTTGATGAAGGATGCTTCCTTTGAATCTAGACCATAAATCTTCTTTAATGTAGTCATGAATACTTTCTTGACCTCTTTATTGCTAGAAGCGAGCTTCTTTATTTGATCAATATCATATCATGCTGGATTGAAGGCATACTGTTAAACCCCTAGTCCTAGCCTTTGTTAATTATCATTATATTAATTATAGTTAGGTAGGCTTATTATTGTAGGATGCCTCCTAATCCTCTTCATCTTCTATATATGCATGAAGGAGACTCATTTAAATACTTATCTTGTGTTGTGCATTTGAATATCTTGTACGAGGAGGTTTCCCCCTTGAAAACGCTTATTCTTAATTCACTCATTCACTTCATTTATGCATGACATTAATGAATTGGGTGTTTCTTATGTTTATTTGGTTATTTGGGTCATAACATTTGGTATCCAAGTGGATGATCCTTTGTTAGCACCTTTAGAACAACACCCTGTATGCTTTTCTATATAACATTTTCTAGGAAACTCCACATCAAGTGAGATCTGAAGGGTTGGAAAAGGGACATATTGAACTAGATTAGTTCCAAATATCAATAGAACATGCACATTGATTTCAAATATATATTATGTACAAGTTAGTTTCACTGTATCTTGTCATTCTTTGACCACGCATTATCAAAACTTCTTCATTGCTTTATATATCCAGCACCGAAGTTTCAAGTAGTGATTGTAGATGGATATACCATAAATTATTTAGGGAAATGCCATAGTATAAATATCACTATGGGGAATTATTTATTGGAAAAACCAATGATCACAATCCCAATAGGCGGTGTTGATGTGGTCTTAGGGGTCCAATCGCTAAGAAAATTAGGAACAATAGCTATGAGTTTTCAGAAACTTTTCATGAGTTTTTTTCTCAGAAGGAAAGGAAATTGAACTCCAAGGTATTCAAGGGAAATCATCTAAAGTGGTAAGATCCAAAATCTCGACAAAAGGAATAAAAAATGGACATTTATGAGTAATTGCATAGTTGTTCTAGCTAGATATTCAATCATTTAAGCCATTTTCCCCATAGATATTGAAAGAGTTATTGATAATAATTTCAAAGTATTTGTTGAGATTCCCAAAGGTCTTCCTTCTTACTGAGAGAATGATCACTCTATTCAACTCATTCTAGGGATCCTCCCTCCTAACATTTGTCCTTACATATATCCCTATACCCATATGGATCCTTGTCTAAGATATCAAAAGATTAGAACAAGGGAGGAAGGCAATCCCAAAACAACTTCTAGAACACATGAAGGCCATTATGAGTTTTTGATGATGTGATTTTCCTTACTAATGCACCTTCCACATTTCAAATCTTGATGAATTTTGTTTTCAATCCCTTCCTCTGAAAATATGTGACAATGTCTTTTGATGATATACTAATTTACAACAAATATTGAGAATAACATGTACACCATGTTGACATGGCTGAGTCTTGGATCATTGCCTTGGAAGTCTCTATGATGGATCTATCATTCCTATTTGCAACTCCATTATTGTAAGACCCCACATTTTGGATTTAGGCAACTAGAAATATATTATGGCTTATATTTGTGTTTCATTCACTAAGTATCTGTTGGATTCAATTAGAGTGATAAAGACTATTATTATGTGGATATTTGGACCCACTTATTTGTTAATATTATATGGTTTTTACCATTTTACATTCTTAATGATGATAGTTTCTGATTCCCATTAAACATGCAAATTAAAATGTGAAATTTTTGAACATAGTTACTAGTTCAAATTTGTGTTGTGAATGTCTAACAGATGCAACATGGATGCGACACATGGTGTAAATGAACATACATTTCTTAATTGAATGCCAATACATAATATGGATTATCTCATGAAATTTGTTACTCATATGCATGGGCATGATTTATTGGTGAGATAACCTATAGGTTGATAGACTATGCAATAACCAAATGGTTGTACTGCCAAGGTAACCTAGATGTCATAGACATTAGGAAGATATGGATATGTGTCATAGACTAATGACTTACTCTACACAGTTAATCCCAAAAAAAGATATCTAAGTAGGAAGATAGTTGTATGCTATAAGTTTTATTTATGATTAGTTGATGTTTCCAAACAATACTATGATCTATGGTTAAGTGTGGTTTTGGTAGAATGCATAACTTTCTTAGATTCTTTATTCAATGACGTGGCTCTAAGAACAACTAATGCACAATATGGCTCGATGTTAGGATGTTGATTGTAGTTCTATGAGGAGGGGTGGAGGAGTTTCTCACCATGTATCCTCTGAAACTTGGAGGTGTGGGAGGGCTATGTTAGCCATGCTCCCTTAGATGTGTGATGTCAATTGGTAGTTGCCTACTAGGGAAGTTAGGTCAATACAATAGACGCTCCAACATATTGTAGCATAGGAAGGGGCGTGAGATAAAATATGGAAGTAGGTGTTTAGGAGGAGGGGTGATTATGAGTTGGTAGGGATCATGATAGGGATTGAATATGTCACTCTTTACTTCCTTACCTAATTTCTTACCATGCTTAAAACACCTTTTTAGCTCATTTCTAATAATCCTGACATGATGACCAATATAAGATGATTGCTAAATTATTGTGATTTTTATTGTTGGAAGTTATTAGATAATGAATTTAATCAATTTACCATCATACATGATCAACTGTGGACACAAATGAACTACACATTAGAAGCATGGATTGTTTATTATTAGTACATGTGCAAGGTATGTGTATGCGAGCTAGGCATACATACCCAGTGCACGTAAATTGGTATGGTTACACTGATGCATTAATTACTAAACTAGGTTACTAATCAATTAGTTAATGATTTGGTGATTTTGGAGAGTAAATTATATAAACATAAATATCTTATATTAATATAAGTGTGCATTAAATTTTAGGTTGGTAGGTGTGAAGAAA
Organism: Picea glauca; assembly: GCA_000966675.3. NCBI lineage: Eukaryota > Viridiplantae > Streptophyta > Pinopsida > Pinales > Pinaceae > Picea > Picea glauca. The sequence continues at coordinate 874,059 of JZKD02S2235000.1, forward strand.
TAAAAAAATATAATTAGCTATCATTAAATGTCAAATATGTTAATGGGTTAGTGTGTGAATAAAGGCTTGTATTTAATTTTATTATTTTTTATATCTCCTAGGATAAGGTTATTATCTCAGTCAATAGGAAGGGCCCTCTACCTTCCCTGAGGAGCCCTAAAGTGTGGGAAAATCTGATTTAGTAAGGGAAAGACTGTGAATATATGAGGGAGGAGGCAATTTGCATAAAAGGGGACAATGATGGAGGATAAGGGGTTGGATAATTTTCTGATAGTGACTTCTTGGAATTAGAGACTAAGTTGGGGGAACAAATTTGGAGATTGTGTTTTATTACTAGTAGTGTTTTTCTTCGAGCCTCGAGCTTGGGGATATGAAGCCAAATGGTTTCTTGGAGATAGGAAGCTAGCTAGGCTCCTAGTAGGTAGGGAGATTGATAATTTCACTTTGGGAAAGTGGAACATGGGAGATCGAAGATTCTACTATTGTGGGACTGAACTATACTAGGACAAATTCAAACAAAAGAGGTTTTGTTCATGTTAAATTTGAATATTTTTTTGCTCAATTTTGAAATTTATATGATGTTAATTCTTTAGATAAATTTTCAATCATATGTTAGTTTTATTGTTTAAAATTCAACATTCCTAGAACCATGAAACACAATTGATTTTATGGTGTAATTCAATTGTATTTTAAACAATATGTATATTACATAAACAAGACTATTGTAGCTAGTGTGAAAACCCATATTTTAGTAGATTTAATTAGAAAATAATCTAATGTAGTAATTAGTGAATAATAACACCCTCCTAAGGATTTAAGCCTTGTAGGGTGTTATAATTCTATTGTAGGTTGCAAACACTACCATATCCCTCTTGATCCCCTTTCCCTTGCAAAAAGTGTCAAAATTATTAGGAGATATAATATCCTCCATTATTTGATATCAACACTTTAATATTCTTACATGTTTAGTTTTCTACAAGAGCTTTAAACTCATTAAGTGGTTCTAGGTATTCTAAGAGGACTCATCGATAAATGAATCATAATGAATGTCACTTGATAATGATGCTAAAGTCATGGGTCCACATATGCTTGAAAGTATTAGGTCAATACATATATTGAACTATGCCCACCACTTGATAAATAAGTCTAATAATGCTTTCCGAGTGCACAACCCTTGCACACTCTAGTCATCTTGATCTTGATGTCCGACAATCCTTACACCATGTCGCTCAAAATATGTGAATATCCATAATGCAAGTGACCTAGCCTCTTGTGCGAAATATCACACAAGATGTCATTATCATCCGCTAGGGATCTCACTAGATTTTCCAACGAAGTGTATAGAACACCCTCTCAAACACCTCTAACCGAAACATGCCTAGGATTTGGGAATCTCCTTTGGACGATGACTTGTTAATCATCAAACTCAACAACACATCATAGCTAATATAAGTGAAATTGTGTTGACGGGCGAAAATGTCCGTCCGTCAATTGAGAGAGTGGAACTGGTCCGGTGTTGTCTAAATAACCCAAGCCGTTTGGAATGAACCACCCTGACGGGTTTAACGGCTCCGTTGGCCGCTCTAAGATCCTAAGAAAACCAAAGAGAAAACTAATCTAACTAACTAATCTATCTAAAACAAATAAAACAAACTAAACAAACTAAAACTAATAAAACAAATTAAACTAACTAGAACTAATAAAACAAATTAACTAAAAACAAACAAACTAATACACTAATCTAATTAAAACAAACTACTAAATTAAACTAAAACTAAATATAAACTACTCTAACTATTCTATATACAATCTACTAATTACTATTACACTAACTCTAACAATTAAATGTCTAATTACTAATTGAATTACAACTTATTCACAAATATACAGTGTCTACAAGTTGCAGATTTGAATAAAACCTGTAAAACTCATGCTATCTCTGTCCTAAGACAGCTAGAGATATTTTTTGTGATTTTTTATAAATAAGAAATAAAACTTACTGAAATTAAACAATCTAATATAGTAAACATATATATCTAACTAACAATACTAACAAATATGCTAACAGATAAATGACAGATTGACCTGGAAGCGCTCCTAATTTGTCCCGTGTATGATGACTTCGAAGCTGGTTGGAGGAAGTAAACTCGCACCGGTTAGTCCATAAGCTTCTCGTAAACGATAGGCTGTGCTTCTCTTTGAGTTGTTTACAGGACAAACAAGACATAAAAAATCATAACAATTTTATGATTTATAAATCTCTGCAATAAGGGAAACCTGTTATGCAAAAACTTATACTTGATAATCCAACTTATAAAGAAGAGAAATCTGTCGTTCACAAACTCAATTAAACAATTGCTATGTTCTTTAAATACTTAGAAGAAACCAGATATGGATAACAATGATTAAATTATATCATTTTCACATGATTAAGATAGCTAAAGTAGTCATTATCCAGATACAAATTGATATACACAACATGAAACAAAATATTGATATAATGAGAAGCTAAAGTTGTGACAAAACACCAAATTCTGCCTCAGTCTGTATTAAAACTCCATATCCTTGTTCTCCCATGAATGAGGATGTCTATTATTACAAAAATCATAAGTATATATAAGTCTCTCCACAGGGTAAAACCTCCCTGTGGATAATATCAAACTGTTTTACATAATCTGGGAAGATATTCCCCAAAATCAACTAAACTAGGAAACTAAAACGCAAGTGAAATATTTCAAATATCCCCTAACTGCTCATCAAATCCACTGCAATTTCGAATTCATCTGCAATAGTCCAAAAATATCAAGTTAGAAAGATATTTCAGTAACAAAACAATAAAAATCTAATCTTACAGACTTAGCTACAGAATCATCTGATTCTGTAGCTAGTATGAAATAACATACAGGATCAGATAGAAATCAAATCAAATCTTTTTACAAGAATCAAATCCAATTTTCTTTCAATAGACATTAAAAACGAATCACTAATGACTCACATGATTTTATCATTCAAATTAAACAAAATCAAAAGTGATTCAATCGAAACAGGGGTAGGAATGCTCTGTTTCACTGTTACCATAAAATCGGGTCAACAGTAACCAGACTGTTTCATATCAAATGAAATTAATAGCGAATCATATCGTATGAGATACGATCTAATCCAACACAGTCATAATCGAATTATTATGGCTATAACAATGGAGCATAAGATTCATGTCGTTTCAATCAAATACAAAGATGGAAAAACTGTTACGATTATGGTCAAATAAAACATTCATAACATCATCAACCAAATTTCACCATAGATTTCGATCGCTGAGCGTTACACAGTCAACAGGCAAGATCATGATCGCAATCTTAATAGAATCAACAGAAGTTATAATATAAACTGGGTAAATAATCAAAATCAATCACGACTGAGTCTAATATAGAAACAAATCGTGAGACTGGATACAGTCAATTTCATTCCTCGAATCAAATTTAAACATTATATTCATTATGAATTAGACTGATCATATGGTGGAGAAAACCAACGCGAGTCAACAGGCTGGGTACAACTGTTACGATTCGTATCAATTCACGATTTGGGTGAATATAAAACAAAATCATATTAAACATAATCCAAACCGTATCTGAGTTGGTTGAAAGTCATATGTAAATAAAACCGAAACAGTTGACCATTATTACCAATCATATCATATACATCATAACCAATTTGAATCAAAACTTGATCGTATTCAAAACGAGAAACAACTTGTGTTTACAAAAGATAGAAACGATTTCAATTAGCAACAGAGTATCTAATTTAAGACAAATCAAAACAATCAAATCCATACCAAAATCCAATCAAATCGGCGAAAGAATCCAATCGAAACTAAATTGGGAAAACAAATTTCATTAATCAAAACATAACTATGTACACGAAGCATATAATGTGACAGAGCAAAATCACGCTGTAAACATAGCTATTCGAAAGAATTTTAATTCGTTATATAAACAGGTGATAGAACATACCAGTGAGGTTGCTCAAATTATGCCAATTTTGAATTCACGACTGCTGTAGCTGACTCCACATTCTTAAACAAAATAGAACCTGTTGTCCTCTGTTTCTTATCAATGGTTTGAAGCTCAACCTTTTGACTGGTAAGCCATGCAACTTGATCCTCCAAAGAATGAATTCTGGACTGTAACATTGGCACATCAAGATAATACCTTTCCAACCATGAGCCGCACTGATCACGGGGTGGCGCTGTAGACTTAGGCAAAGCAGGAGAAGGTTTTGATGAAGGACCGGGGTTTGGACGAGGCAACTTAATGCCAGGGTAGTTAGGGTCATTTTTCAAGCAAGGTGGTAGGTTCGACACGAAGTCAAACGAGGGTTCGACACACAGACCTTCGGAATAGGGATATTCACTTGCCAAAAATGTTCAACCTCTGAATCAGAGTCCTCTCTTAACATGATAGGGTCAGGATTGACAGGGGGCTTCGGCTTTTTCCTTGCCATACGAGAGATTAGACGGGCAGTCTTTTTGTCTTTGGAATTTACAGTGGGTTTGGCTTTAGACCTTTTAGCCACAGGCTTAACAGTTTCGACATCCTTGGTCACAAAGTGGAGTAGGTCGATAGGTGAGTCGGGTAAGGGTTTAGTTAATAGGATGTTGTAGGGTACCGGGGGCACAGTCTTACCCTCGTTCACCACAGGTTTTTCAACCTGTGGAGGGTTCGAATCCTCAAAACAATTGCGAGCAAGGAAATCATTCCAACAGTCTCCGCGTAACCCCAAATGATAAACAACAATCATTTTAACCAGCCCAAAGTGAAAAAGGCTGCTATCAGCCTGGTTCTTTTTGTATCTCTTAGACATTTTAAACATTCTTCTATGCAGGTAATAAGGCATATTAAGCTCATAGCCCATGAAAACCATAAGCAAACGAAGGTGGTGTAAGAAAACAAAACCATACCGACCCTCGCAGGTGATAAACTGTTTGATTATCATAAGCAAATCGTGCCAACGTTGCTTGAGCATATTTGTGGGAAAACCTTTGTCACAAGAGCTAACCTTACGAGACTGGAAGAGAAGTGTCCAAGGGACCTCTTCCACTTTGCAATTTTTGGACCATCGATGTCCAGTGGCAGGAAGACCTGTAGCTAAACTGAGAAATTGCTCGTCAATTTCCAATTGAACATCCCCGACCTTGGCTCGACAGCCATCAAAGGTTAATGCGAATTGCCGAGCCATGCAGGGATTAAAACCATCAAACTTTTGTATGAACAGGAGCCATCCAAATTCCTCAAGTTCACTGTGAACACTGTCGAACATCAACAGAGCCTGGCTACCGTTAGGTTCAGCCCTTACGACTGGAGCCATGGTGTGGGCGGATGGTAAGGGTTTGGGTTGAAAACAACAACACACAGGAGCAACGTCGCTTGGGTTAACATCTATGGACGATGAAAGGGGAAGCATTAATGTGCGCGTGCGAGGGTGGTGGGATTATTCACCGCCATGTATAATAGTAATTCCAAAGTACAACCTCCATTCAATCAATCAAAACATAGTTCAAACCATGTTAATCGTCCAACCCAAAAATCAAATGGTGGATAGCATACCAATGCGCCATTGTATTATTTCAAACCACAAATGTTCAATGTGAAATCAAACTCAAAGGTGAAATATGTGCCATCGTATAAGTGTGTAATCAAACGTTTATAAAACATTATGACAATCGATTTCATAACATAAGGATCACATCATGTAAAAACAAAATAAACCATGACTTCTATGCAATCGGATGACTAGGCAAGTCCCAAACGATATAAATCCATATGCTCAATGCCTTACCAGTTTAAGTTATGCAACCAAAATGTCCAAATAGGCATAGTTTGAAAATTCATACAGGCACACAATAATAAACCAAAGGTGAGTGCCTTTCAGAATATCGATGAGAAAATCATGACAGTTCAAATAACGATGGAAGGGTTTTCATGCTTACAGTCGTGAAAACTAAATTGAAACCAATTTTCAAGTGTCGCAAGAAATGAAAATATCGTCTATTAAAACAAAAGCGACGATAATTTGAAGTTCAGAAGACATAGGTGTAGGCAGCTTGCAGGGCAATAGAAAAAATTGTATTGGCTGCCAACAAATTGAAATTATATTTTTAGTCAAACCAGGAACATGTGAAACACACCTAAGCTTAAGAAAATCACACGAGGGCATCTAGAATGAGATGGATCCCGCTCCTACTACTAGACATGTGGAATCATCACCAAGATACACTTGTATGCTTGCCTCTTTCTCCTGAATTCTACTGAAATCCTTCCCATTGAATATCATATGTGTGGATTCTCCACAATCCACATACCATTTGACACTAGACATAATGTTAGATGAAATACATGAGACCATGGAGAAGGCTATATCAAGATTGGATGCAATCTCATCCACTTTGGAAGATGCTTCTACACTCCTTGCAAAGTGATTATGTTGTTGTGGTTTTCTTTCCCCTTCTTCTTTCAAGGACATTTATAAGAATAGTGGTAAAACTTTTGACACTTCAAACACTTGACATGGATTAAGTATTAATTTTTCTATTTTGAGAAATTTGAATCCTCTTTGTTTCGTCTTTGACCTTTTCTGGGTCCTCCTTTTTTACTCCCTTTATTCATTTTGTTGAGGAGGGATAGATTATGCTCTTCCTTTACTATAACTACAATTGTATCCAATGTCACCTCCTCCCAGTTGAAATCCTCCCATGGATTCTCAAAGGTGGGAATATTATCTTGGGAATAAAAATATCTAACAAAAGGATTCCAAGAATATGGAAACCCATTTAAGGATATGTGTACTAACTCTTCACTCGTTACCTCTTCTCCAACCATTGCATGTTGATCACAGAGTTCAAAAATCTTCATAAAAAAATTGGGTATAAAACTTGTCTTTCTCAGCCATGTGGATTTGAGGTATTGCTTAGAAGCATCTTCTAATTGATATTCTCATTCTGATATAGCGCGATTGTAGCTTGAAACATCTCCTTATAGGTTGTCTTTCTGGTGATTTGGGGGATCTAGTGATCCTTCATTGAGTCAATGATGACTCACTTTACCTTAGACATCTTGTTATGTTATGTCAACAAATAAACATATGTAGGAAGTGTAACCTTCTTCTCCACAAGATACCAAAGCTCATGCTTCTCTAAAAGCATATGTACTTGACACTTCTCTAAATGGAATATGAAGGGCCTTCTAATCTGTCTCCGTATTTGAGATTGGATGTATTCATATTGATACTCTTGGAACACATTATGAAACATAACAAATCAACATTTTTAATACAATATATCATAGTTCCAAAATGATTTTATCAAGTAGGTATCTTGGGCATCCCACCCCTAAAACCTCTTAACTCCCTATCCCAAATAGAAACCCTACTATCCATACATGGATTCCTAGAAGGTTTCAGAAAATGTGCTTTGATACCATGTTAAAATTTTCCAAACCATAGTATGCATATTCTGCACTGGAAGAATTATCCTAAACTAGGTAGCTTAAAACTTTACCACGCTAATCAAAACTTCAATATTGTAAGTACTATACAAACACATACTGTAGAAAACAAAACAAGAAATACAAAATTGCACTCTTAGATCTACATCTCTAGTTATTAAATCTAAAAACAATAGCTAGAATGCTATATATCTAAAATTAAAACAAAATACATCACCACATGTAGTAACCCATTACTTCCTTTATAGACTAGGAAAAAAAATAAGGTTTACAATCACAAACCCTAAATTAATTCACTTTAGGTTAGGTAAGAAATCCTAACCCTAACACCTGCATTCTATCTTAGGTTATTGTTCCTAGCTTGCATGTGAGAATATGTAGGTTAGTGCGCTCTCATGGAGATAACTACACTTCTAGAGAACTGCACCATAACTAACCATACTCTCATGCATAACACCTAGACTCTAACTAGGAAATATAACTCATTGTAAAGAGAGGACTAACACTTCAATGCTAAGTCTAATTTCAATGGAAAAAACCTACTAATACTAGAAAAGCTAATTTGAACTGCATGGAGATATCATTGCAGTAGTAAAATATGAAGTTAAACTATGAATAACACATTCATGATGAAATCATTCATGTGCCACTAACTCCTCTGCATAAATATGCTAATCCTCCACTCCCTCTGCTACACCATCAAACCACCAAAGTGGTGAATGGGATATCATGAGTGTGCTCTCAAGGTGTTGTACATATATGTTATTGTACATGCTTTCTGAGTTTTCTCTGGGACTATGGAGAAGATTCATTGAGATACCATAGCTAAAATTCTAATAGAGAAGTGGCAAACACTTTCACTATTGGGTGTTCAATGATAGTTGTTGGTTTTTAGATGTACAAGTAGTGGTTTGATATATCACTATATTGCACATGATCCTTATGGGTATAATGGCTAGACAAGGAGACAAATTTTGGAGACGAAGCCACTTTCGATTTTGATATAGGTGATGACATATTTGTTGTGTCTGTTTCGTCACTTGGGTGGGAAAAACAAGGGCACATACAAGTCTAGTTGGGCCTACTAGACAAGACAAAGGTTAGTGCATGAGTTATATAATCCAAGCATATGAAATAAACAAGTAAAATAAAATAAAAAAACTAAGGAAATAAAACTAGAATGCATAAGAAAATTTGAACCAAAATCAATCAACCAAATGACCAAGATTATGCCATCAATGTATAACTATATTAGTTGGAAAAACACCGTAGAGAAAGGAGGACTTATGGATCCCCTCTTCCTCCTTGGGAGGACTCTTGAGTTCCCTAATGGAGAGCTCTTCTTACAATGATAAACTAGAAAGAAAATGGTGAATAAATCCAAGCCTATTCCCTCAAGAGGTGAGTGGAATGGCCTATTGGAATGTTGCTAGAATGCTCCAAGGAGAAAAAAGGATTCTCAAGGGAGGATTGAGGCAACATAAAAATACTATAGAAATCTTAAATTCTTAGTGCACCCATGGCCTCCATTTATAGCGTGTATTCAAGGCAATATTCAATTGGTTCTTAGTGTGAACAAGGGGCCCTTCAGGGCACCCTTTGGTCCTTGACCAGGCCCCCATTCGGATTCAACTCAGATATGAAGGTCAAATCAATTTGGGAGATGGTCCATAAGTGGTTGGGGGGATGAAAAAATCCATAAATGCGTCATTCATGGAAGTGCATGGCTTTTCCTGTAAACACTCACGCATTTCATGCACAATGCGTGGGTTTTCCTGTATAAAGTCGCGCATTTCGCGCATAGTGTGCGGGTTTGACTAAGAAAGTATTGCATTCCGCGCATAGTGTGCGTTATTCCTTTGGTGAATTTGCGCACTTCAATTTTTTGACCCAATTGTATAGTTTTTTCCTTTTGGAAATGCATTTTGGTGCTGTAGGTGAACTAATAATTGTTTGGAATTGCTGTATTTCTGTAACCATTTGTGTGCAATGTTGCGGATGAAATTTCAATGATAAAAGATGCCCCCTGATGTGTGAGGTTAGGAGCATACATATAGTCGAAATAAATCAATGTTTCTTCTACTGAGAGTACCATTGTAATGAAGAGTGCTGATAGGAATTGAAAGAGCGATCCGTCGGAGGGAGAGGGGAAAATGTGGGACCCAAATCTTTCTCTAGGAAGAGAAAATAAAATCTGTATACAAACCGGGAGGGAATTCCCCATGCTCGTGTCATGTTACTCAGAATGTAAGACAATAACTGAAGTTGTATGATGATGTAGATAAATGCAGTGCCCTACGGGGCGGTTTGATAACGACAGATGACAATTATGATGGTGAACATATTATGAAAAGAGGAAAGGATGCCTGTAAGAAGTGTTGATGACTCATAGGAATTGATGGCCTAACAAATTCAGAGGTCTTCGGCTGGTATAAAACAACTGCAATAGTCGTATAGTAAGACCCAACACAACATGATATTTTGCTGAAGTCGAATTTTATGGGGGTCAACGAAATTAGAGAGCAATGATGGTTCTCTCTGTGCCATCCGAGACTCCTCATTGTAAAGGTAATGAGAGTCAAGATACTGTCTCCCTTCTAGAAATTGCGCTGATGTCGACAGAAAGGGAGATGAAACTCCAAGAAGCAAAGGGATTCATGAAATTTGTGGAGATAAGATCAAGAACTGATAGGGAACATGAACGAAGTCAAGATGTGGTGAGACTCAAGACTTCCCTTGGTTGGGGGTATGTTTGAAGAATGATTGGCAACAACCGTGAAACTCTATCTAGTGTCAGGGGGACAACTAGACATGGGGTTAAAGTGTGCCAAAGGCATGACAAAGTGGACAAACTCAGAGATCATGGGTACATGGACTGTGGGATACTTGGGGTTTATGAACGATGTCAGAATGAGTAAAGGAGAGTGGATTCCCCAACCAATGGTGACATGGGTTGCGTTTCTAGAAAAAAGAAGATCCTCAAGGGTGACGACAAAAAGATAAGTAAATGCTGGAAACAAAGGATTTTTACAATTACCAAATAAATAAAGAATAATTTGGGATGAGTGTACAGATACAGAAATGGGTGCCCCAGTGCAAGAGATGGCTTGGCCTGTGAGGGCACAAGTTGCGAAGAGAACTGGTGGAGAGTGGGGGCCCCATGGGTGGGTTTCTGTATGAGGTAAATGAATGGAGAGAAATGTGCAGATGGGAAAAATGATGGTGGATGAAATGGAGGGTTAATGATACTGTAGATGTGCATTCAAATAGAATCGAGATGAGATAGCCTGAGAGTCCATTGGGAAAGCTAGCAAGATGATGAGAAGAAATATGTGGATTTTTCTCAGAAATGAGTAAGACTATCGAGATTCCCATCCCTAGTGGGTGAAAGAAACATGAGTGTCAAAGTATCGAGGGGAACTATGAATGGGACAACTCATGTGGGGGAGAGTGCTACCAGGTGACAATACCAAAATGCAACAAAGGTGATAGTACTATAGTGCCAGATGTAGGGACCCTAAAGGTGAATGTCAGAGGGTGTGATTGGGAGATGTAATTGATATTCAGAGGGAATGATTACATGCTAGTGTCTAACATATACCTGAAGGGGATGCACTGGTTGTGATGATCAATTACATGCACACATTAAAACTGAATACCTGATGTGAACGATATCTGATGATAAAGAACATATAACAATTATTTGATAATTTTGAACGTGAGTATGTGTACTTGGATGCGATTTGAGAAAAATTCTCCCCGAGGGCCAAGTTCATATGGTGACCCGAGTAAAGCGACTGTGTATATGGTGGAACCATGATCCCATGGCTGAAAACAGATCAGGAAACAAAGGCTCTGGGCTCCTGTAACTGAGTGTAGAAGTTGGGAAAAAGGGCCTATATATGGATGGTGGGACCACAATGATACCTCATTTGCACTAACACTATTTGTGATATGGCGAGAGTGTTGTGAGGTGTTTTGGAAGATTACGGGAGCTTGGGGATACCAATCAGGTGGGTGAAAGACCTCTTATGAGAGGAAAAGTGCTCGATGATGGAGCGTATGCCAAGGGAAATCAGGGGTAGTAAGTTCTTCCAAGATGTCTTCATCACAGTGGAAAATGAGAGAATACAGTGGATCCAGGGAGGTGACAGGGGGAACCATCAATGGGTAGGTGTTATTGTCCTCAAGTGGTGAGGACGTACATGATATATCGTGTACAAGGTGCGAGGGACCACTGGACATAAAGTGAATGTCCTGATACTGTGGAGGGTACCTCGTTCACTCGGGTACTAACGACGAAATATATCGAATATAAGTATTATGAGCCTCAATAGGGAGTGGATGAGAGGGCTCGGGCCAAGATGTTTGGCATACTGCGACCAAGGTTTGGCGACATTGAGGTAGATATAGGCAATGGTGGGTGTAATGGCCATATTCTGAAAAGATGGCACACGTGAATTTGGTTCACAACCCTTTACTGCCTGTAGTGGGGGATGCTGTGGTAGTACTAGGTGTGCTTGGTGAAGCGGTGAGCGATGTGGTTTCTCGAGGGAGTTGGATTAGATTGCGTAATTAAGGAAGAGAAGGACATATATTAGTGGGGTATCCCTCTCTTTTGCATAGTGCGCAAGGAGGATGAACTCGGGGAGGAAGTGGAGCGGTGGGCTCTTTATTCTTCTGTGTACCCCTAGCTGTGGCAGTGGTGCTGGAAATTGGGCATGTGGGTGGTGTGGCCGGAGTTATTATTGGAATCTGCATCGGTATTCCCTTTGACTGAGGAGGTAGGGATGGTTGAGGAACCATTGCGAGTGGGTGTAGATACCATACAGGGATGGAGAGCACCATGTTGGGAAGGGTAAGCATTGCGACTACTTGAAATGCTTGTACTCCCGGTGGGGGGTAGAAAAAGGGGATTTGCGTGATGGCTTGGGGAATTGTCTCCAAAACCAGGATTTTCCTCTAGGGGAGGGGTAAATTAGGGATAAGTGGTGTTGTAGGGTTATTAGGTAATCCTCGAGGTAGAATTTCTTCAACTAGTGGAACGTTAAGGTGGGGAGAGGCCTCAGTGGTAGGAATGGTGTCTCTGATGTTAGTTCCATTAGAAGATACGACACACACTTGTGTTGGAGGGTGTATGAGAGGTGGGGCTCCATGGTATGCCCCTAGAAAGGATGGATCTTTCAAAATTCCGGGGCCCATATCAATGAGTGAATAAGCATCAAAAATTGTGCGCACAAGAGGCAGGATGTTGTTAATGTTGGCGGAGTGGTTAGGATCGTAATGTGAAACTTGGTCGATGGTGATGATTTTCCCGTTGTGGGGGAACATCATCATTCGAAACACAGAAGAGGCCACTTCCTTCATAGCATACATGTAGCTATGTCCAAACAAGATGTTGTAATTGAGCGGGGCGTCGATAAACTCAATGTTGATGAGGGTGGTTTTTCCCCCGAGTTCAATGAGGACATTTTGAAAGAGCCCTTTAGGTGAGTATGGTCAACCATCATAAGCTCTTAAAGTGATGGAAGATGGTACTAGCTCAGGGGAGCCAAGTTTCTGCCATACAGTTTTGGACATGATGCATGTGGATGCACCTTCAACAATGATACATCAATGAACCGTGATGCTCTGAATCTTGACTGGTATCTGGAAAGCTACCAAAGTGGGGAGATGAGGTTCCCCACTATCTAGATCAAATGTGATGAGTCTAGTATCAGCTGGGTGAATTGTCCCCAAGGCGGAAAACAAGGATTTTCGTTCAGTTGGACAAGTTTGGAGGACCTCCAATATCGACATGTCTATAGGGGACTGTGCCAAGTCATCGACCAAACTGTAATTATGTGTCACCCTAGCCTAAGGGTTGTTGACATTCCGTCGTAACAGAATGCGAGGGATACAAATGGGGGATTTAGTGTTAGGGTGTGGGATCATCAAGGGTTGTCCGACTATAGATGGAGCTGTTTCTGAAGTGGTGGGAGTAGCTTCAGGGGGCGCGCTGTATTGACGACTACGCGTTTGCAGAAGAATTTCTTCTTCGCTAGTTAGGAGGATATTGCGATCCGTTGGATTTCCAGGGTTTTGATACTGTGCCATTTGTGGTGGGGTAGGATGTACCTCCTATTGGGTATTCATCACACCTTGGTGTGGAATAGGGTTTTGTAACACGTCCGGGGGTGGTTGTTGAAAATAATTTTGTGGGGCCTGCTGAGGGGCAAGCAATGCTGGAGGACATGGCACGTTCAAGGAGTCTTTCATCCTTTTGAAGTCAGAAATTTGGGGGAAATGGTGAGTATAATTACCATGCTCACTGCAAAGATCACAAGGAAAGTTCTTCCATAGGTTGTTGTTTTTGTTCCACCCTTGGTGTTTGTTTTTATTGTCCCCTTGGGGGTTTTGGTTACCCTGGTTCTGGTTGCCCCCAACAAGTTGGTTCTGTTGGGGGTTATTTCCTCCTGGTCCTAGGTTATTATTGTTTTCATTTTTTTCGTTTCTTTTTGGAATTATTCGGTTGATGGGTCGGATTTGCTGTATTCAACTTTTCAAAAGTATGAAATTGCTGAATGGGAGAGGGTTGAACAAAGTTAACACTGACGCGTGGTTTTCCCTTTGGAGGAGAAATTGGATGGGGAGGACCAACAAATGAAAAATATAGATTATGTTGTGGCAATGATCCATAGGGCGCATAGGAAGGCGAAGTGCTTTCACTAGTGCTCGGGTTATATGATGAGGTGGAGGGGGGAGATGAACTGGGTTGAGAAGTCAGGCACATGATGGGTGCCGAAAAAGGTCCACTCATGGGTGGAGGGGGAGCAACAGGATATGGTTGTTGGTAAAGGGGAGGAGGGTAATAATATGGCCCTCCATATATCGATGGATATTGGGGTGTACCGTACATAGGTGTTGGTTGGATGTACGAGTTGTGGTGTGTTGTGGTACTAATCAATCCATCCACCGCGTGAGACATCCAAGGTTTTTCCTGGACGAATGGTACGGGTCTCGGTGCGTTAGGTATTACTGTGTATAAGTAACTCGACTGAGCATAAATGAGGTCGTGCTGTTGAGCCTTGCTGATGGATTCCTCTTCAGTTTGGGGGAAGGTGGATGCCACATCTTTGGAAAGTATAGAGACGAGTGATTTGAGAAACCAATTGAGACGTTGTTCTTTGGTGGTTTCTACTTTACATAAACTACATCACCAACGCCATTCATGAATGTGGTCAAAAATATTTGTAGCTGAGGTTTATTTGCACTCAGAGAGAAATTCTAGACCATTGTCATGACAAAATGGTAGTTGGAAGAAGGCCAAGAATGCTTTGGCCAAGGATTCAAAAGTCACATGGGACCCTGATTTTTCATCCACATACCATTTGGCCGATGGACCAATGAGTGTGCGCTGAAATAACCTTAAGTGGATGGAGTCATCCATGATGCTGTTTGAAGAGCACCATACATGGAATGTCATGACGTGGTTGGCAAGATCTTCCTCTGATTTTCCTTCAAATTTTGGAATGTCTGAAGGTAATTTGGTAGGCATATTGGGCCATGTGGGGTCATGCAATATGTTGGTTGTGGAGCCTGATTGTCTTCCTGATTCAGAGGTCTTTTAATTTCAGTCGTGTTTATACCCCACAAAGTATTTACACCCCATAAGTATGTACAATATTCCATGCGGGGGAGTGCAGAGGGGGGGTACCCCCTCTGCGGGGCCCGAGGGGGCTATCCCCCAGGCTAGGGGGTCTGGGGGCAAGCGGGCCCCCGAAGCAAAAATTTCCTTGTAAATGTATATTGTAATTTCATTGTAAATCTGGACCGTTCATTATAAGTTCGCAGATCTAATGGTAGAAATTATGTTAGGGTTTTTTCCCTAGATGGAAACCCTCTTTTATGAGGGAAATGTATTGCGGCTATGGTTGATGGTGAATATTGTATTCTGAGATAGGAGACTGTGAGAGAAAGAAGAGGAAGTTACAATGGGTTTGCTGTAGGTTTTATCCCTTCATATGCTGGATAATAATAAAGGAAGGACCTAGCAATTTCTCCGGTGGACGTAGCCCACACTGGGTGAACCACGTAAATCTATGTCTCTATTGTATTGTGTATCTTCTGTGTTTTGTTTCCGCATTTGTTTTATTTTATTTCTCCATGGTCCTATTTTTCTAACACAATATAGGATCATTCATGAGTTTAATTAAATCAGGGATGTTGAGAGATGCCAAATATGGCATGGGGGGTGGTGATGGAGGATTAGTTCCAGCCATGGTGTGAGAAGGTAGTGGAACTGACCCTTGAGGGGGATTTGATGGGGTTGTACTTATCCCTTGAGAGGAAGTTTTTCCCCTGCCTCCTTATGAAGGAGAGATAGTGGATGGGTGGCCTTGGGAATTGGACCCAAGTAAAGTGGAACCAAGCAAAGCTGATCCCAAAACAGTGGCACTCACAGGGGTGTGAGAGGGTTGAGCCAATGAGTTTGCAAGACTAGGAACTCCTCCTAGAATAGGAGGGAGATTCTGCAAGCGTCTGGAACAAAAGGGATTTTGTGGGTCCCTTATGATGTCCGACTATCAAAGTGAATGTGTGCAAACGGTGATGAGATAAATAAATGAGCAAGAGAATTGTATAATTTGGACCTTCACAATATATCTCACAATTGCATGTAATCAAATGAGCATCATACATAAATCAACTGTAAATAAGCATACATGTGGGTAGGTGGGTTTTTTCCATGTGGGAGAAAAAAGAAAACAAATGCTCGTGTCCTAAAAAGACGTATCGTCCTTCCTCTTAAATAGAACTAGACCTTCCAAGAGCACTCAACAGTGGGGTCTGGATCCACTGGAAGAGGAATTAGTGAAGGATGCAGTAATCAGTTATAATGAGGGGTAGAGGGTGCATATTCCGAAAGAGCTGGTGATATTTACCAATAGCCGCACAAAATTTGATCAAGGTACAATTGCAAGCCAGAATTGCCACCTGGGCAGATGTCCTAATTTTGGCCACTAGGTACCTTGGTCAAAGTGTGGCATTTATATTTTTGGCCTCGGAAATGGGTCACGGGATGGATCCCTTTCAAGAGTTGGGTGACTCAAGGGGGGATGCACAGAACAATCGGACCTTGGTCTTCAACCTTTCATGGGTATCTCCTTGCCTTATGGTGTTAGGAACACTCGACTTGGAGGATTTTAAAGTTCCCTATTGGTTAGCTTCTAATGTTTGAAAATGTGAGAACCAGATAACGAGGGTTTTTTTGGATGCCTACCCACAAGATCCTACCTAGACTAAAAAATTTCTTTTGGCACCCCCTGTGGAGGAAAACATAGTGATTTTTTAGAATTTTTTTTAGATGTGGTGGGCTGAGAGTTTGGGATTGTGAACCAATCTCGTTTTATTTTAAGTGGGTGTGGATAATTTCTTCAAGAAAAAGTGGGATGTTTCGGAATTCCTTTGGAGAAAACCTACTCCAACCTCCACAATTTAAGATGGAAATTATGTGAGTGAGGAGTGACTTTGTGTGTGAGACAGTGATAAAATGTGCCCAATTTTAGTAAGTTAGGTGTAAATTTGCAACATGTGTATTTCCTGTGGTCCTCACAAATCTTGGTTACCTATCTTACTAGATGTCATTGGTACAACCTTGGGGAATTTTAAAATCCTTAAAGAACTAGCATGTGGACATATGGGTCCTTACCAATCCTTTAAACTCCCTAATGTTATTTACACTAAGAAATCTTTGAAAAACTATCCTAGATTGCAAGCATGTGGGCATGCATGGGCCCATTACTTTGATCTTTAAACTCTCCTAGTGATGTAAACTAAAAAAATAATTTCAAAAACTATCCTAATTTTGCAACATGTGGGCATGTATGGGCCCTTACAAATTTAAGATTATTTTCAAAAGAAACTAAGAGGAGCCCCAAGGGGGCTTTGTACTCTCCTAAAGATTTTGTTAAGGGAGATGAAATGTCCCCTTAACCACCTTTCTGATTCTCAAGATCGCTCTATAGTGTGAGAGAAGAGCATACTCAATGATTAAAGTTGATTTTTGGTCCCAATGCAAATGTTTTTATATATGATAGCAAAGAATATCAACTTATCTTTTACAATAAAAAAAAACCATCCATGTGGCAATCAAAGAAAAAGAGGAGAAATGTCGTTCTTTTTACCCCCTAAGTGCCTGTGTTTGACTAACCTTTCATGTGGGAAAGGAATCAAAGTGGAGTGTATTTACAAATTGCATAAAAAAAAGATGTTGAAGGCTAGGGGCCTTCAAATCATCACAAAAACTCTTACAATTTTGAAACTTTGGACAGGTGCACGGGTTACAGTTCAAACATATGTGCAGTGGGAACACAGGGTGCAAAATGCATAAAGAAAATAAGACATTTTGGCGCATAGTACACAACAAAACAAAGTAGTTTGGGCGCACAATGCGCATCTATGGGATGAAATACCTGCGCACGTTTTGATATGCGTCCGGGGGGTGGGGGTGGGGGGGAGGGATTTTGAGTGGAATTCTCCTTCTCCAACTCCAAACTTAGCTCTTGACAGGTAAGGCTAGGCTGGTTATGGTTCCCACAAGGCAAATGGGTAAAAAAGAAGTGCTCTAAAATCCTAAATAGGGAGGAAATTGATACCTTATCCCCATTATGGTCGCCAATCTGTTGTGTCCGTTTCATCACTTGGGTGAGAAAAACAAGGGCATTTACAAGTCTAGTTGGGCCTACTATACAAGACAAACGTTAGTGCATGAGTTAGATAATCCAAGCACATGAAATAAACAAGTAAAATAAACTAAAAACAACTAAGAAAATAAAACTAGAATTCATAAGAAAATTTGAACCAAAATCAATCAACCAAATGACCAAGTTTATGCCACCAATGGATAAATATATTAGTTGGAAAAACACCATAGATAAAGGAGGACCTATGGATACCCTCTTCCTCCTTGGGAGGGATCTTGAGTTCCCTAATGGAGATATATTCTTACAATGATAAACTAGAAAGAAAATGGTGAAGACATCCAAGCCTATTCCCTCAAGAGGTGAGTGGAATGGCCTATTGGAATGTTGCTAGAATGCTCCAAGGAGAAAAGAGGATTCTCAAGGGAGGATTGAGGTAGTATAACAATACGATATAAATATTAAATTGTTAGTGCACCCATGGCCTCTATTTATAGCATGTATTCAAGGCAATATTCAACTGGTTCTTAGTGTGAACAAGGGGCCCTTTAGGGCACCCTTTGGTCCTTGACCAGTCCCCCATTCGGATTCATCTCAGATCTAAAGGTCAAATAAAGTTGGGAGCTGGTCCATAAGTGGTTGGGGGGCTTACAAGATCCATAAATGTGTTGTTCATGGAAGTGCGTGGATTTTCCTGTAAACAATCACACATTTCACTCACAGTGCACGGGTTTTCCTGTATAAAGTCGCACATTTCGTGCAGAATGTGCGGGTTTGACTGAGAAAGTTGCACATAGTGTGCGTTCTTCCTTTAGTGAATTTTCACACTTCAATTTTTTGACCCAATTGTATAGTTTTTTCCTTTTGGAAATGCATTTTGGTGCTGTAGGTGAACTAATAGTTGTTTGGCATTGCTGTATTTCTGTAACCATTTGTGAGCAATGTTGTGGATGAAATTTCAGTGATAACAATATTTTTCCTGTTGGATTACTGAGAGGGGGGGGTGAATTGATAATGATAAATTATTCCACTTTTAACAACAATATATATTCTTTATCTTTACCAATAGTGTTTATCAGTATATCATCAATGTATCATCTATGAGTGCATCCAATAAATATATCATAAGCATGTAAACATAAGCAACATCACATCAAGAACAAAATACACCAATATTTATGTGGAAACCAAAATGGGAGAAAAGCACATAATGGTTTCTTATATATATAAAGAATTCATTCATAGGAAGCACCAACTTCCCAATTCTCCAAGTACAACTGGAAGGAGGCTCCAACCCCCTATTCTTAGGCTCCAACCTGAAGGAAGATACAAATACCTAATTCTCTAGCTCCAACAATAAGGAGGCTACAACCCCCTAGGTTCTCCAACTCCAACTGGAAGGTGGCTACAACCACCTAGTTCTTAGGCTCCAACCTGAAGGAAGCTCTAACTCCCTAATTCTCCGGCTCCAACTAGAAGGAGGATACAAACCCCTTTCCTTTCCTTGTCCTGCCACCCTGAAATATAAATGTAGACCAACTTTCATAGGCTCTACCATTGTCACAAAATATGTCACAACTCTGTCACTATCTCCGTCTCTGTCACTGCCACTGTTACTGTCACTGTCACTTCCAATGTCATTGATACTCAACCAGATGCTCTCACATGGATCATATACCAAAGAGACCTCTCAACTAGATTCCTAAAAAACACACGCCTCAACCAAGCATGATCGAACATCACCACATACCATCACAAGATATGTGTCTCAACCATGTACCAACCTATACCATGCATTTGTTGAAATTATGGTAGTTGTGGGAGGTATTAACCTCCACATGTAACCTTGACAAGAATAGAATATTCTGGGAAGTAAGAAGAAATGCTAAAGCATTGGACATAACCCTATAATACAAGTCAACTAAAGGAGATATTTAATATTGAGTGTTTAGCCTCCAGAATGAGAAGTCGGCCCAAACAACTAAGGAGAAACAATATAAATACAGGACACCAGAGTTCATTTTAGGAACATCATCTCGCAACTGCAGAAATGTAAGAATGCACACTGCAGAAACTGAGTAAGTGCGCAAGTTTGGTGAGTAGCTACAACTGCAACTACTACAACCTGTATTCTTAGTTTAGGCTTGGAATTTCTATTGGTTGTGGTTTGGATTTTCTTCCTTGTGTGCTATCTCTGGAGAGAGGTACGCTACATTGATTGGCTATTAGGCCTAGGGTTTTCTTCCAGAATTATTCTTTGTCAAGGTCAAGGAGCTTGGGGGTGGATTCAACTTATGTTTGGGTGACAATATTTATATATTCTCTATGGTTAAATGAGCACACCTATTATTTTCTAATAGGTTATGGGCCCACACTATCTTCGGACAATCTAACCACTGGAAGATAGATTGGGAGGATTTGTTCAGTTACAGTGGCAGTCAAAGTTTTTGCTGCAAAAATGAAACCATAACCCTCTTGTTGAAGCACCTTACGTGAAGATATTGACCTAATTTATGGATATCCTAGTGTGCCTTAATCTAGCACACCTCCTGGTACTCTCAACAAGCTAAGACATCAAGTTTGAATTTTTGGTCAAAGTCAAAGGTTGACCAAGTCAAAGAAGTCATGAATTACTCCATGAGGTCAGAAAACAAGTTAGAAGGGGACTCTAACTTTAGAGCATGGAAGACAAGTATTGATCTCATCCCTGCCAAGAATAAAGTGTTGGATATTGTGAAAGGAAAGATCGTGGAACCACAGTTTGAAGAAGGAAAAGAGAAAGAACCTCAGAATGTTGCAGTTATCGAGAAGTTGAAAGACAATGACATCAATGCCATGAGTATCATAATGGAATCTATAAAATACCAGTTTATATCCTACATCTCTCATATTGACTCATCTAAGAAGATGTACGATGCCCTAACTAACCTCTTCTCATTCAGAAACATTGGAAAAGTAATGAGTCTGAAGAATGAGCTCTGTGACATGGAAATGAATGATGATGACATCATAACATCATACCTTGTAAGAATCTCTCAGTTAAGAGATCAACTACAAGCTATTGAAGAAAACATTTCAGAGAAGGAACTGGTGAACATAGTACTCAATGGCCTTCCCAAGACATGGGATTCATTTGCTGCAAGCATGAACACAAGAAATGATTATCCCACATTTGAATAACTTTGGACTTTCTGTGCACACGAAGAATCAAGGATTAATGCAAAAGAGAAACCCCAAAAGAAATACGATGATCAAGCTTTCATAACAAGGTTAAGAAATTTCAGGAATAAGAAGAAGTTTGGCTCAAGGAAGAAACCAAATCAATAAAAGGATATGTCAAAGATACAATGCTTCAACTATCGAAAATATAGTCACTACAGGAAACACTGTCCTGAGTTAAGAAAAATGAAGGAAACAAACGAAGCAACAGTTGCCGAAGAAAGGGAACCCTCAAAGAAAGTCAAGCAGGATAAAACAAACTTCTTCTTGTTAGTCAAGGTAACAATATTCTTCAAATCTCTTATATATATCATGTTTACATAGTTCCTGTACATATCATGTATATCTATTTCTTAGAAGAAAATATGTTCAAGGAAAACAATACCTATGGAAGAATAAAAGGATAAGGATTGTTATTACGATGACTAAAAGTTAAGCAATACACATGAAAAAGATGAAGTATGTTGACACTCTTTGGTAACAATTCATGTGGAATCTATTATATAAGTATCAATTGCTAGATAATCCAAAATCAAAATCAAACCTGAAGAGACCCAGAAGAAGTCAAAACATAAAGAAGTCAACAATCAAGAGGAAATTAGAAAAAGGCTTGTGACACTTTGCAAAAGGTAATAAGGATGCAGACATAAGCGTGGACTCTCTCAGACGAAGGGAGATGATTACAAAATTCAAAAATAAGAGCATGCATTCATATATGAAGCAAGGATTAGGAGGGAGCTAATCCTAAATGATATGATCCATTGAGGATTATGAAGTATCTGTACTTTTTCCCATTGAAAGTAGCAACCATGATAAGAAACACGTGTTTAGAAGAAGTCTTCTTCAAAAAGAAGCCTCAAAGTATCCTTGGTTGTCCATCTACATCCATGATCCTATGATGAAAGGAAGAAGTTGGAATCTCCAGGGCATGGAATCTATAAAAGACTCCATGGACCCAAGAGCTAATGTGAAACATGAGGAAGAACATGAAGATTCCAAGAATGAAATAAAATCCAGAACAACTAGTTATTATACCGAGAATCACAAAGACTACCATCTTGGTTTGAACTCACTAAGAAGAAATCGAGCAGAAGAAATGGAAGTTATGATAAAGAACAATGTGAAAAAGACTTATAAATGGAAGCATTGTAAGATTCAGAGGTTCTTCCAGAAGGAGGGAGAAGA
The DNA here is from genome assembly GCA_000966675.3 of Picea glauca. Lineage (NCBI taxonomy): Eukaryota > Viridiplantae > Streptophyta > Pinopsida > Pinales > Pinaceae > Picea > Picea glauca. The sequence continues at coordinate 896,644 of JZKD02S2235000.1, forward strand.
CTATGATAATAACTTGTTCTCGTAAACCAAATATACATCTATCTGAGATATTATATCTCTTGCAGTATCCATGGATTGAATTTTACATCAGTTGGTTGTAAAAGACTATTCTCCCAAGAGAGAATTTGTGGACGAATATTATGTAAAGAAATCTCAAGGTTTTGAGGTATACCAAAAAGAGACCCTTGTATGCAGATATAAGAAGACCTTGTATGGATTCAAACAACTTTATGGAGAGTATCTCATATACAACAAAAGTGTGTTGAAAAATTTCTATGACAAAGATAGTGTATCAGAATAGTTACTCAGAAGTTTGGGATGATGGATTGCTAATCCATGGCAAACTCTCACGATGACAGAAAAAGTGCTACTTGGATATGTTTCAGTTTGAGCCATGCCACGATGTCATGAGCTAGCAGGAAACAAAAGTGCTGAATTCAACCATGATATATATTGTAATGATCAGAGCTACATGAAGCCTTCGAAGAAAACCAATGTTCCACAACATACCAAAGTACATTGAGATCAATCATTACATTCTCCGTGATGAAGTCTAGAAAATAGAAGGGTTTCTCCAATATATCTCCACAGATGAGCAGATAGCAGATATTTTGGTAAAACCTCTGTCTGAGATGAAAAGTTTGCAAGATGGGGCTCTTGGAGATGACTTCCTTATTGGAAAAGGAAGATATTACTCCCAAGTTAGGAGGGAGAATTGATGTGTTATTAATTTATGGACAATCTTTTTTCAGTTCAAAAAATGGTCCAGAATGAGCAGTTCATTTCCAATTCGGAAAGTGGTTTGATATTTCTGATGGACAGACATTTTCCAGTTTGGAAAATGGTCTAGATCAGATAGTCATTTTCATAATGAAAATGGTTCGATAGATTGCGGATGTACCATATACAATGATTCCCCTTATGGCCAATGTGGGGGATGGTATAGGATAATCATTCTTCTTGGTAGTCAATCTGAGTAGTGGTCAAGTAGAATGGTCAGCCTCGACGGGAAGTCAATCTTTCGAAGTTCACAGTTGTGAGCTATTTCGAAGAATGTTCCATTTTGGATGTTGGCGCAAGACAATCATTTCCATTAGGAAATGGTTCAGACAATCATTCCCTAGGGCAGAGTCATTCTCTTCAGGTTGCACTATGATTAGTGCTGGAGGAATGGCCTAGTTAGGTGAATGGTCTAGGTTCAACAATCATGGACATGCATTCCATAGGGTAGACTCATTCTCTCCAGGTTGCACTATGATTAGTGCCGGAGGAATGGCCCAGTTAGGTGAATGGTCTAGTCTAAAAAATCAGAGAAAATTATTCTTTTGTGCTTGAGAAGAATAATCCTGATAGCCCATGGATGATGTTTTACTTTATGAGGGTAGATGCTCTTCCAGATCTCATAGATGTTAGTGGAAGAATGGCCCAGATGACTCAATTCATATCATGATATTGTTTCTATGCAGGTTGATATCAGATGATATGATTGCTATGGAGACTGTATGTCTCTGGATAGTAGATGTATGATACTGTGGTGGACGTGTTCCATTGGTTGTGACTATGTGTCACTGATTAAGTAGTTGTGTGCTACTTGGTGTGGTTGTCTAACAATGAATAATAGTTGTGTACTACTATGGATAGACACAGTTGTGTTCTATTGAATGACATTATTCTGATTTCCATGTAGACTATCAGCAGTGCTGAAAATGATTATCAACTAGATGGATAGTCAGTGTACTAGTGGACAGACATTATCCAAGCCAAAAATGGTCTAGGACATTTATTCTTCTAAGACATATGTTTGGATTAGAAGAATAGTACTTGTATCCCATGGCATGGCTTCCAATATCTGTTGGAATATTTCTTCTTCTAGGGCATATGTACAGATTAGATGAATGGTTCTTGTATCACTATGTGGAGTGAGTGACTTATTCAACATCATGCCTGATTACTCATATGGAGTATGGATTCAAGAGATGATGTAGTCGATGCTATCAAATGATACTGATAGTGATGATAGTGCTCATGATATAATCATGAGATAGCCTGTATGGCTATGATGATGCTACCGGTTGAATGATATGTTTGTGCTCAAGACCATTTCCTTCAATACCTCCCTAGATAGGAGGGAGTGTTGATATTATGGTAGATGCGGGAGGTATTAACCTCCACATGTAACCCTGATGAGAATAGAATATTCTGGGAAGTAAGAAGAAACCCTAAAGAATTGGACATAACCCTGGACGACAAGTCGACTAAAGGAAATATTTAATATTGAGTGTTTAGCCTCGAGAATGAGAAGTCGGCCCAGACATCTAAGGAGAAATAGTATAAATACAGGATGCCAGAGCTCATTTTAGGAACATCATCTTGCAACTGCAGAAATGTAAGAGTGCGCGCTGCAGAAACTGAGTAAGTGCGCAAGTCTGGAGAGTAGTTGCAGCTGCAGCTGCAACTACTACAACCTGTATTCTCGGTTTAGGCTTGGAATTTCTATTGGTTATGGTTTGTAATTTTTTCCTTATGTGCTATCTCTGGAGAGAGGTATGCTACATTTATTATATATTAGGCCTATGGTTTTCTTCTGGAATTATTCTCTCTGAAGGTTAAGGTGCTCGGGGGTGGCTTCGACCTATGGTTAGGTGACAATATTGCTATATTGTCTATGGTTAAATGAGCACACCTATTATTTTCTAACAACATCAACCTGTACCACAACTTGTACCATCAAGTGCATCAACCATGTACCATAACAAGTGCATCAACTATGTACCAAAACAAGTGCATCAATCATATATAATAACAAGTGCATCAATCATGTACCAAACCTGTACCATAGATCAACCTGTACCATCAACCATATACCAACTATGTACTTGTATCATATAACATACCATGTGCCAACCATGCAAATCAACCATGTACATCAACCATGCACATCAATACCTATACCTTATACCATACCATGTGCCAACCATGAAATGCATCTCATATGCTATATCAAGCATCAAACCTGTACTATACCATGTACCATAAGATATGATGAACAACTAATACCAAGAGTGTATCTCAACCAAGTACCATCACCACTAAGAGATGTCTCCTATGCATGTACTACCATATTCCAAGTGTATATCTCAATAATGTATCAATATCAATGGTAGACCACTAACACAACAACCATACACCTTGTACCAATAAACCAAGAAGTGTACCAACAATGTATCTCACCCAACATGTACCATATACCATGAAATTACTCTAGTCATATGACTCAAGCATGATCCTCAATATCACAAATATGTTGTCTCATAACACAATATGACAAGCCTCAAGTATATGCCAATACCACAAAGATGTGCCTCTAACAATGAACCATAAAAACCATATACTAAGTACCAGGAGTGTGTCTCAAGCATATAACAATCTTACCTCAACCATGTACCATCAAGGGCATCCAAGACAAACCTTAAGCATGTTCCATATCATCCAAGATTCAATCCTCAAACAAATACATAAATGAGATACCTTTACTCATGAGAACCTGTAGATTGAAGACCTAGAAAATTGCGTTAGACTTCAGGGACCTAGTACTAACATCCACTCAAGTTTTTTATGAGTTTTTCACATGTACGCTACCTCTTCATGTACAACATACATACAAAATCTACCTCTTCTACTGTCAACCCACGTATGTATGCTACCTCTTCTACTGTTAGCTCATGTACGCCTCACAAACTAGGGTTTTTTAAATTCTGCAACTATGAAACTTTTGGCCCTTCAAAATTTTCGCCACCTCAAACTTGATACATTAGATTCAACCTCAAATTCACCAGTATACTTTCCAATATAAATATAAACTATTACCAAATTACTAGACCATAAAAATCACTAAACCATTCATTAGATCATAACAATTCACTAGATAGATGTTCAATATAAGTGTATGTGAATGTACTAATGAATGAATCCATGAGGTGTATTTATAAAAGTGATAGGTAACTCCCCTCCTTACTTTAGGACTTCTATGGTTTTCTTGTTACAACAAATTTACCCCTTTATTAACCAACTTGTAACCAACTAGGGGTTTCTTGACCACTCTTTGGGGCTTCCAACTTTGCAAGACCATATCTCCCTAACTGTGAGGAACAATGTGACATTCCACATATCACCAGAAACGACACGAAGAGTAATATCCATCTATGGGTGTCTTACCTTAATTTACTCAATCCTTAAAGTCCATATTCCTCATTCAACATTGTTACTAGAATATGCTACTAGAATCCTTCAAATGTTTCCGACACAACTCTCCATTGCTCTCGACCATACAAATGATAATAAACTATCCAATAATCTCGTCCACATCACTTGAACTCTACAAGGGTTGAAATCAATCTCTAAGTATTTAAATCACTATCCATGGACACTCTCCAAGGGTTGACATCAATGACAACCATCTATCCATCAATCTAAACCAACTATCCAATGATCTCCCCATTTAGAATTGATGGAAAAACCAACATTGATGGAAACACTTAGACATGGAAACAATCATGCTCAAAATATCTATGTGACCATCACTCATTAATATCTCTCACTCTCCCCCTTTGACATCAATGACAAAGGGTATCTCTCCCCCTTTTGGGATGCTCTGTCTTACTTAACTTTCCTTTGGACTACTCCCCCTATCCACACTACCTCTATCTCTCCATCATCATGAATTGCTTTATCTCTCACCCTTTTCCAAAGGATTAACTCCCCCTATCGATATGTCTCCTCTTGAAACTATACCTGCTCTAACCAATCATGGGGAAACGAATAGCTCCCCTTGTGGGTATGTCTCCTCCTATTTGCATGCTACTAATCTTACTTTCTGGATTCTCTCTCTATGATGACTTTTATTCTCTGCAATATGTACAACTGCCTGTGAAATATTTCCTTTCCTCTCTTCCATAACTGTTTATTGTCCATTGGTGCTTCCTCATGTAATTCACTGACATATATAAAAAGCATTCAAAATTTGATTTCTTCATTTACTTGTCATGTTCACTTGACCATACATTCAAATGATTTTGTTCTGATGATATAGCTTCTGTTGACAATTTCTCTTTCCCTGTTATGATATACCTTTCATTGCTTGCCTTTCTATAATGAACTGATTTCATTGATTCCAATTGAAAATACATTGTTATGCATCATTTCTGACCCATGCTCTCTATACCTACTAAGCATATCACGAATTCATATCTGTCCATATGTCAAAAATTATCCATAAATATTCTACTCAACTATCCACAATGCTGACCCATCTGTCATTGTACTATTCTGAAGACTTCACCTGAACATCACATATTCCTATTTATCAGAATGAATACAATATGTCCATTTATCTGATCTATCTTCTCATCAAACTCTATATGTATGGAACAACCTGTACTGAATATATCCCTGAATGAATACAAATGTGCAATACAATCATAAACGTCTACCTCTGTAACTGCCAACTAACACTTGTGTGGGAACACTACTTTCTCAATCGATCAATCTGTCATTCTGTACTTCTGAATCTTTCACTTCATATTGCTCGAAAGATGGTTCTCTGATCTATAGTGTCTACTGCACTAACCCCCCCATTCAATATTCATATTTACTGGGAGTCTCCAAGTTGGGTGGCTCAGAAAAATACTCGCTTTGATGCGAAGTAACCTTCCTCTTCATCTGTAGACTCATCATATCTCTAAACTTTGACTTCTTCCTTTCTTCTCGTGAATTGATCTTGCACTACAATTCCTAAAAGTACAATCTCTTGAACATGTTATTTATTCACCTACTCTTCTTTTCTTTCTCACACTACTGCAAATCCTGCAATCTCTGGGACCTGTTCTTTATTCATTTTTTCTCTTGGTTTTTCATTTCTTCTACAAACCTTCCTATGTATGGCATCTTCCTTTTTCCTTGTAGATTTGTCTTCATCTCGTACTGTTGCCAATACTGAGAGTATCTGATCTTCCTTTACTTGTTCTTGTTTTCTTTTCCAAACCTTCTTATATCTGATATCAATGTTCTCTTTCATAGAAGAATCCATCATGCTTCTACAATCATGAGCTATGTGTCCATAGTTATGGAACTTGTAACATTCATTGTCATGTGGGGCCACATAAGATTTTCTTTCTTGAAAATTTCTTCCACGAGCCTTGCAATCTGCAACCTTATGTCAAAAGTTAGTACAATAAAAACAATGACCATAAAAAAAATTTACATAGCTGGAAGTGAATGATCTTCTTTGTGGCGTAATACTTATGAATTCCTACCTTGGCTGATCATGATCTTCTCTTTTGTGGATCCCTTCATTATGGTTTTGTTTCCTGAATGTGGCAGGTCTTGTTGAATATGTATCTCTATTATTCTTCTTTGATTGTTTCTAACCATGATTCCTTACTTTGAGTACTTATGCATAACTCTTACTCTTTTCTTCATTTTTCTTTTCTGGTACTCTAGAGTTCTTCTCTTCATTCTCTACCGCTGGTGTGTATGTTTTTGTCTTTTCAACATTCTTGCTGAGATTGATGATTTACTTCTCAATGTGACAAATTCTTATTCAAGGTTCTCAACCTCTTCTTATTTCTTCATCATCTGACTCTTCATGAATTCTTCTATCTTCTTTGCTTCTTCAAGTTGGATTTTCAAGGAAATAATTTCCTTTTCAAGTCTTCTCTCTTCTTGACCAAATTCTGATTCAAGATGATTTAAGTCGTTAGTTATTTTTTTAAGATGGTCTGTCAATTTCTTCTCTCTATTTTCTACTTCCTTTCTTTTGGTTTACAAACACTCTTTCTCTTTTATTGCTTCCTTTCTCATTGGTTCTATTTTGGCTTCCAAACACTGCTTATCTTCCATTTGACTTTTGTATGTTTCTTCAATCTTTTTGTCTTATTTTAGCCGAGCTCTTAAGTTCTCAATGATTTGCTGGGATTTTTTGAAACTTTGAGCACTTTCCTTTTTCTTCATAAATTCTATCTTGAGTGACTTATTTTCTTCTCTTTCCTTCTTTATTTCATCTAAAGCACTAATTAGGTATTGCTTTTCAATCTCAGTATTGTATTCTATTTCATCATTTTCAATTTTCAAGTAAGGGCATTCAATTTCAAGATGTCTGTGCTTTTAATAGTTAAAGCAAAATAACTCACCTCTGTTGGCTTCTGTCACTTCACACTCTTCTTCTTCTGAATCTGTCTGACATGATGAGCATATTTCTTCCTCTTTAGCAAACTCTGACTCTCTGATGGGATAAAAATAGATATCATGTAGCTTATCCCAAAGTTCTTTAGCTAATGAACACTTTCAAACCTTTTCTCTTATCGGATCAAGTAATCCTTCCTAGATGAAATCCATTTCTATTTTATTATTATTCTTCAATTCCTTCTTGGATGAAATCTTTGGTTTCCTTGTAGCATTGTATCATGTAACATATTATTGCCAAATATCATATCCCTATTCCTTCAAAAATGCTTTCGTCCTTCTGCTCCATATATCATACTCTAGACCACTCTGACCATTAAACAATGGTAATCCATTATTAGTATATTTCATGATCTCTTTCCAGTGTTTAAACTCTCTCTTGAAGGAACCGTCTCTGATACCAATTATTGGATTACTGAGAGGGGGGGTGAATCAGTAAATAACAATTATTCCACTTTTAACCATAGTATATATTCTTTATCTTTACCAATAGTGTTTATAAATATATCATCAATGTATCATCTATGAGTGCATCCAATGAATATATCATAAGAATGTAAACATAAACAACATCACATCAACATCACGTCAAGAACAAAATACACCAATATTTACGTGGAAACCCAAATGGGATAAAACCACTAAATGATTTGTTATATATATATATATATATATATATATCAATAATTCATTCATAGGAAGCAACAACTTCCTAATTCTCCAACTACAACTGGAAGGAGGCTCCAACCCCCTATTCTCATGCTCCAACTTGAAGGAAGCTACAACTCCCTGATTCTATGGCTCCAACCAGAAGGAGGCTGCAACCCCCTAGGTTCTTCAAATCCAACTAGAAGGTGGCTACAACCACCTAGTTCTTAGGCTCCAACATGAAGGAAGCTCCAACTCCCTGATTCTCCATCTCCAACAAGAAGGAGGATACAACCCCTTTCCTTTCCCTGTCCTGCCGCCCTGAAATATAAATGAGGACCAACTATCACAGTCTTTTCCACTTTCACAAACTATGTCACAAATCTATAAATGTATTTCTCTCTATCACTGCCACTGTTATTATCACTGTCACTGCCACTGCCACTGATACTCAGCCATATCCTCTCACATGGATCATATACCAAAGACACCTCTCAACTAGATGTCTAACAAACACATGCCTCAACCAAGCATGATCCAACATCACCACACACCATCACAATATATGTGTCTCAACCATGTACCAACCTGTACCATGCATCAACCTGTACCATGCATCAACCTGTACCACAACCCATACCATAAAGTGCATCAACCATGTACCATAACAAGTGCATCAACTATGTGACAAAACAAGTGCATCAATCATGTACCAAACCTGTACCATACATCAACCTGTACCATCAACCATGTACCAACCATGTACCTGTATCATATACCATACCATGTTCCAACCATGAAAATAAACCATGTACATCAACCATGCACATCAATACCTATACCTTATACGATACCATGTGCCAACCATTAAATGTATCTCATATACCATATCAAGCATAAAACCTGTACTATACCATGTACCATAAGATATGATGAACAAGTAATACCAAGAGTGTATATCAATCAAGTACCATCACCACTAAGAGATGTGTCCTATGCACGTACTACCATATTCCAAGTGTATATCTCAATAATGTATCAATATCAATGGTAGAACACTAACACAACAACCATACACCTTGTACCAATAAACCAAGAAGTGTACTAACAATGTATCTCACCCAACATGTACCATATACCATGAAATTCCTCTAATCATAGGCCTCAATCATGCTCCTCAATATCACAAAGATGTAGTCTCATAACACAATATGACAAGCCTCAAGTATATGCGAATACCACAAAGATGTGCTTTTAACAATGAATCATAACAACCATATACTAAGTACGAGGAGTGTGTCTCAAGAATATAACAATATTACGTCAACCAAGTACCATCAAGGGCCTCCAAGACATACCTTAAGCATGTGCCATATCATCCAAGATTCAATCCTCAAACAAATACATAAATGACATACCTTTACTCATGAGAACCTATAGAATGAATACTTGGGAACTTGCTTCAGACTTCAGGGACCTGGTACTAACATCCACTCAATTGTTTTATGATTTTTTCACATGCAGGCTACCTCTTCATGTGCATCCAACATATGTACGCTACCTCTTCTACTGTCAACCCACGTATGTACGCTACCTCTTCTACTGTTAGCCCGCGTACGCATCATAAACTAGGGTTTTTTAACTTCTACAACTTTGAAACTTCCAACCCTTCAAAATTTTTCACCGCCTCAAAATTGATACATTCGATTCAACCTCAAATTCACTAGTATACTTTCCAATAGAAAGATAAACCATTACCAAATTACTAGACCATAACAATCCCTAAACCATTCATTAAATCATAACAATTCACTACATAGATGTTCAATATAAGTGTATGTGAATGTACTAATGAATGACTCCATGAGGTGTATTTATACAAGTGATAGGTAAATCCCCTCCTTACTTTAGGGATTCTATGGTTTTATTGTTACAACAAATTTATCCCTTTATTAACCAACTTGTAACCTACTAGGGATTTCTTGACCACTCTTTGGGGGTTCCAACTTCGCAAGACCATATCCCCCTAACCGCGAGGAAATATGTGACATTCCACATATCACTATAAATGACACGAATATTACTATCCATCTATGAGTGTATTAACTTAATTTATGCAACTCTTCTAGCCCATATTCCTCATTCAAAATTGCTACCAGAATATGCTATGAGAATCCTTCAAATGTTTTCAACACAACTCACCATTACTCTCGACCATACAAATGATAATAAACTATCCAATTGTATTGTCCACATCACTATCCACATCAATGGAACTCTCCAAGGGTTGACATCAATATCTAGGGTTGACATCACTATCCATGGTCACTCTCGAAGGGTTAACATCAATGAAAACCAACTATTCAAACCATATGTCCAACATTTCCATCACTGGTTGTGTTGGTGTAAGAGGAGTGATACATTCTTCCCTTTGAATCAAGGGGAAATTATAGTGTTCTCATGTAATGTATTTGGAATTATATATACATAAGGACTCATTAGTGGTGAGACTATAGTGCTAGATGATTTCATGTCTCTCTATTCACCTTGTTAAGTTGACAATAATTTCTTATTATCCTAGGATATTGATGAACATTCTTATCATCCTAGGATATCATTTAAATTTTCCTTGATTAGATGATTTCATGTCTCTCTGGTTATCTTGACAATATATTCTTATTATCCTAGGATATTGATGATATTTTCATTGATTTTAAAGGTGCCTCAACTTGTACATAATGTTGGATTACTGAGAGGGGGGGTGAATCAGTAATAGAGCAATGTAATCCTTTTTCAGCAAAAATAAAGTGTTATATCAATGTAGCATTATCATCTAATAGTTACATAGTAAATAAGAAATGAAAAAATGAGCAATCACACACATACACAGTACACCAGTGTTTTTATGTAGAAACCCAAAGTGGGAGAAAACCACATAATTCTTTTTCTTATATGTCTTGAAGAATTACATTCATTGGAAGCACTAACTTCCTTTGTTTTCCAGTTGCAACTGGAAGGAGGCTCCGACCCCCTATTTTTTCAGGCTACTAGTTGAGGGAATCTCCAACTCCCCAAATCTTTGGCTACAACCAGAAGGAGGCTACAACCCCCTATGTTCTCCGACAACAATTGAAAGGTGGCTATAACCACCTCTCCTTGCCCCGTCCAACCGCCCTTATGTAGAAGTATAAATATGGAACCATTGTCACACTATCACTGTAAGATATACCACTATGCAACTATATCAACCTGTACCAATGACATGCATCCAAACTGTACAACTGTCCTGTAATCAATCTATACATGAACTGAACATGTATAAAAAAAAATACAATAGGTACGCGACCTGTAGTGCTGCAACACGCATATGTATACGCCCTATCTGTTATGCAACCCACACATGTACACGACCAAATTGTTATGCAGCTTGCGAATGCCTTCTGAAAACTAGGGTTTCATTTCTCTTGAAAACTTCTGACACTCTGTAACTTCTTTCACATATGTCTGTAACCTGTCACTGTATCCAGACTATAACTGTACCCTATGCATGCATCCTCATAACCTTTACCCATAGCATATATCTCTCTCTATTCATGTTCCATATAGGTGTGTGTAATCATGAACAATTATAATAACCCTCACATGATTTAGTCATCAACACCTTTATGATATTCAACCTCTCAATACATCAACCACTTCACAAATACAAGCTCTCAACCATGTATCACAAAAAGAACTTATCCATATGCCAAGAAATACAAGATGTTCCTCAACAAGAAGTATCAATGATAAATATACTAACACTGTATTTCTATAGATCTGACTTATGCAAAAGATCCCATGCATCCAGTAGTCTCTCTAGGGATTATTCTCAAATCTCCATAACCATTTCTCATGCATACATAAAAATCCAACTATTCATAGAAATAAGATATACCTTTTGAACCAATGGATAGATATGATGTATCTGAGCATTGTAGACCTTCCTAGGAGCTTGATATCAGAATCTAGAACCTCTGCATCTTCATCTCTTCAAGTTTCCATGGATTTACCAACATGTATGCACCCTAATACACTTCCATACCATATATGTATGAACCTTAATACACTGTCAACCAACATACTGTACACACCCTAATACACTGTCAGCCCATGTATGCCTCATAAAATAGGGTTTTTTAGTATTCACTATAATTTCGAGAATGTTTCCATCAACCCTTCGTACTACCTCAGACTTTTGCAACTTCAGATGTATCAATAGGTACTTGCAATAAACTTCACACAACAAAATATATTCAATTTGTTCAAGTGTGATTAAATGAGAGAGCCTTGCCTCTTATTTATACTTTCATGTAGCATCCCACTTTCCTTATTTTAGGGAGTTCTCCATTAAATTTATTATTTAAATAATTTCTTTTGCAAACACTTTGACTTTTTGGAGCTTCTAGATGACTCATGAGGGTCCTCCAACTTCACATGGCCATAAATCTCTAACCTTGAGGAGTTATGTGACATTCCACATACCACCAGAAATGACATGACAAGCACTATCCATCTAGGATATTTTCACTAAAAAATTAATTGACCTTCATCTCATTATTCCACAATTAAGCATGGGTTCTATAACCATACTACTAGGATAACTCAATCCACAAAGCGTCTTCCCATGAGGGATTTGACCATAAGGGGACCACTTTGGAGTTCATACATTTGTACTTCTTATCAACCATGACAAGACAACACTGATTCATCTTTAAATCAAACAAAATTGGGTCCATTACCCAAACCTTTGTGCTACCAGACTTTCTTCAAGGATTGACATCAATGAAAACGAACCTTAATCAACAATATCCCCCTTTGGAATTGATGGAAACACTCTGATGCAATACTGAAATCATGTCATGCAATGCTGAAGTGATATCACTCATGCTCCCCCTAGAACCATGCTTCTGTCCTCTGCATATTGTGACCATTTCTCCCCCTGGAATCATGCCTATGTCCTCTGAATCTCAGAAATCTCTCCCCCTTTGTCATCAATGGAAAAGATATATTTCCATCCAGGGCTTCTCCCCCTAACTGAACTATCCTCTTTATGGTGCTTCCTCGTGTACATATAATACATATAAGATAAGCATTCAAAATAATTCATTTTGGAGTAGAAATAACTCTTAGTCTCTAGTGAAGATACTCAAAGGATTCCCATGGAAGTGGTTTTGTAAATATGTCTGCCACTTGTTCTTTTGTGCCCACATACTCAACTCTGATGTTCTTTTCTACAACCTGTTCCTGTAGAAAGTGATACTTGATTGGAATGTGCTTCCTCTTGGAGTGCATCACCGGGTTCTTTGATATACTGATGGAACTTGTATTATCACAATAGATTGGAATGGGCTCATCATACTCAACCTGTATATCTATTAGAGTTTGTTTTATCCAAAGAACCTATGTACAACATGTTGTTGCTGCAATATACTCTGCCTCGACTGTAGATAAATATATTGATGATTGTTTCTTTGTTAGCCATGATACTAAACACTCACCCAAGTAGAACACTTCTCCATTGGTACTTTGTTGTTCATCAATACAACCTGCCCAATATGCATCTATGTAGGAAATAAGTGATAGATCTATTCCTTTTGGATACCATAATCTAAACTCTTTTGTTCCTTTGAGATATATGAAAATCCTCTTCACTGCTAATACATGTGATTCCGTTGATGCTACTTGAAATCGTGCCACCTTTCCAACTGTCTACATTACATCTAGTCTGGATGTTGTCACATATAGTAGGCTACCAATCATTGACCTGCATTTCCTTTGATCTGTAGACTTTGAATAATCATCTTTTCTCAACTCACAACTAGTTTTCATGGGAGTGATAATTGGTTTGCAATCTTCCATTCTGAACCTCTTTAGCATTTCTCTGATATGCTTGGTTTGAGAAATAAAAATACATTGGTTTCTTTTGACGTATCTGAAGTCCCAAAAAGAAGGATAGTTCTCCAAGTAATGAAATTTCAAATTCATTCTGCATATCCTTTGCAAATTTATGTCTTAACCTGTCATCATCACTACCAAAAATAATATCATCAACATAAACTTCAATTAATAAAGTAATACCTTGACTTACCTTGATGTAGAGGTTGTTGTCTGCACTTCCTTTTCTGAACCCTTCTTTCTTTAGATATTTATCTAGTCTAGAGTACCATGCTCTAGGATCCTGTTTTAGACCATACAAGGCCTTCTTTAATTTACAAACATAATCTGCATTCTTTGAAAACTGAAATCCTTTTGGTTGTTCAATGTAGACTTCTTCTTCATGTTACCCATTTAGAAAGGCTGATTTTACGTCCATATGATACAATTTAATATTTTGGAGCATGCATAAGCTAAAAGAAATCAGATTGCTTCCATTCTGGCAACTGAGAAAATGTCTCTTCAAAGTCGATTCCTTCAACCTGTACGTATCCTTTACATACCAATCTAGATTTGTTCCTTGTAACCTGTCCATGTTCATTCAATTTATTCCTGTATACCCACTTTCTGCCGATCACATTCTTATCCTTTGGTCTTGGAACCAATTCCCAAGTGTCATTTTTCTCTATTTGATCCAATTATTCATCCATGGCCTTATTCCAAAATTCATCCTTGCTGGCCTCTTCAAAGCAAGTTGGTTCAATCTTAGATGTGAGTGCTAGGTGCGTTTGTTCTGGTGAACACATTCTTCTTCTAGTCTCAACTCCTGAATCTTTATTTCCGATAATCTGATCTGAAGGATGATTCTTCTGTACTCATCTGCTAGGTGTCTTTGGAGTCACTTTTTGAACTTTCTCTTCTTCTTCTATCAGATCCTCTTCGTCTTCCCCTTATTCTTGATATTTTGTTTCTTCTTCGTAAATCTGTTCCATTGATTCATTTTATTCTTCCTTTAATTCTGGTCTATGTTAGAATATAGAAGATGGTGTGCTCGTTTTACCATTGACGATACCCTCATCACCCAACCACAGGCCGAATCCTCCCTCCGAGCAACTTAACCTTGACCTGAGAATTCCTCCGGAAGAAAACCCTAGGATAGATAGCCAAACAAAGAGTAGCGCATCAATCCCCAAGGATAGCGCATCACACAAGACTGATCAGATGTTCCAAACCCTAGCCAAGAGATATCCAAGCCAATACTGAAACTAGCTGCTGCTGCACCTGCACCTGCAACCCTCCTCCAAACATGCGCACCAACTGCAACTGCAGTGCGCACCAACTGGGAAAACTGCAGTCCTGAGATGCTGTCAAATGAGAAATGGTGCCCTGTATTTATAGTAATCCTGCCAGTTTGTTGGGGCCGACTTCTCCTTCTGGGTATGTGTCTGTTCAGTATATTATTATTAATTTATGGCCGACTTCTTCTCTTGGAGGCTAATAGCCTAATATAAATTTTCTTCTTGAGCCAACAAGGCTTCTGGGGTTATTATCCAACTCATTAGGGTTTCTCCTGCTTCCCGGAGTCTTCTATTCTCGTCAGGTTCACACGTAGGGGTAAATACCTCCCGCAGCTACCATAATATTAACACTCCCTCCTAGCTAGAGAGGTATTTACAGGTAATGGACTTGAGCACAAAACATACCATTTACCCAGTAGCATCAATATAGTCATCTAGACTATTTCATGACTAGATCATGAGCATCACCATCACCATCAACTGCATCATCTCTCGAAACCATACTTCATATGAGTAGTTAGATATGATGATGGATAAGTCACTCTCACCATAGAGTGAAACAATAGGAGTAAAATCTCTGAACTGTTTTCCGTCTGGAAAATCTCTGTTCATCATTCATCTGAATGATCATCTCCAATAATCTGTTGATAGTCTTCAAGGCAATTAGAACAAGGATAGAACACACCTGTGTCTATTCATAGTAGTACACAACTACAATCCAATGGTTAACTACCACAACAAGTAACACATAAGTACTTGATCAACATCGTATAGTTGCGAGCAGTGAAACACATTCACCACAGTAGTCCTCATCTACTGTCATATAGTCTTCATAACAAACATATGAGATCATCCTACATAGAAACAATGTTATGATACAAACTGTATCATCTGGGCCAAACTTTCACTCACGTCTGTGAGATCTGAAAGAATGTCTGCCACCACAGTAGTCTTCATCTGCATAGAAACAATGTTATCATAAAAACTGAATCAACTGGGCCAATATTTCACTCATG
>JZKD02S2235000.1:934026-948893 GCA_000966675.3 Picea glauca
GTTTGAGGGGGGGGGGGTTACCCATGTGAGGGGTAACAAATGATGTCGAGGTGTATGGAACCTCACTAGATGGAGTAATGGGTGCATGTTGGGGGAGGGGGAACATCGAATTAGTGTAAGGAGAACTGCTAATTTTATGGTGCTGCGTGTGCTCCAAATGAATTGCTTGGACTATCTCTGGAGTGTGTTTTAGGGCACGGATGGGCTTAGTGTCCATATATCTCACAAATGGGAAAGGGATATTAGTCCATGCATGGTTGGTACATATATTATTGGTTTGATTGTCGTTCTAGTGGGAACTTGATTTCCCCCATCTGTACGAGCATTTCCCCCATTCCATGGGCGCTAATAATATGTGTTTCTCTTCTTATTCCTTGTATGTGGTAGATGGCCAATAAAAATAGTTGAGGGATCCCAAGTTTGTCTTAACTGGGAAGAAGATAATGGTGTTATATATGGTATGTTTTGTGGTCCTTCCATGATGGTTGGAGAGACAATTCCTATGGAGGAAGGGCTACTAGATGGGTGGATTGTTCTGGATAGTGGTTCCTAGCGAGCTGGACCCAAAAAAATCTAATCCTAAAACAATGGCCCTAACTGTTGTGTATGCTGGTTGTACTGATGTGTCATCCAAATTGGGAACAACTCCCCAGATTGGGGGGAGGTTTTCAGATGTCTAGAATGACGAGGATGTTGTGGTTCCTTTATGGTTCTAGACTATATGTATATGTGTGCAAGTGGTAATGAGAAGAATAAATGAAAAAGTGCTTTGGTAAATTTGGACTATCTCAACAATGTTTTGAAATCTATATGTAATCAATCAATGGTAATCATACATAAACAAGTAACAATTTAAGATGGTTTGGGGTTTTATCCACGCGGGGGAATAAAATAAAATGCATGTGTCCTAATAGACCTATTGTCCTTCCTCTCAAAAACCATTAGGCCTTCCAAAAGCACTCAACATTGGGGAATGAATCCACCGGAAGAGGAGCTAGTGAAGGTATGAATAATCAATTATAATGAGGGGTGAAGGGTGTTTATCCTGATAGGACTGACAATATTTTCCAACAACCATTCAAAATATGATTAAGGTGCAATTGCATCCCACAACTGCCACCTGGGTAGATACAACCTAGAATTTTCCACTAAGTACCTCGATCAAGCACATCATTTGTATTTTCGGCCTAAAAAATCGGTCACAGGATGGATGGTTTCCAAGGGTTAGTGTTATAACCCTAAATTGCACCACACATGCTTACCTGGCATCAGGCCAACTCATATCCCTTCTTTTCCAAAAAACTGCTGAACAACTCTTTGAAAATCCTCTTGAATAAAGGCCCACGCGCCCTAATCCATTACTGCACGCATGTACACGCTGGCTGACCCAAAACAACCAGCATGGACTGAAAACAGCATGAAAAAAGGAAAGTTGCCGATGGAACAAAAAGATATGGGTGATTTAACTGAAACTCCTGGCCATGCATGACCAAGGGTTTGTCCAAATACCTAGCTCCTTCTAGCCTATAAAAGAAGGGGTAGGGGTCCCATTTGGAGGAGGAAAAATATAGCAAAGAAACTCTGCCCATTTACGTATCCCCATTGTCCGAACCCTTTAGCCTTTCCTTATGCCAAAGGCGATTCAAAGAAAAGTAGTTGAAGGACAGAAGAAGAGGAGCCTAGGATTAGGTTTGAGGAGCAGTGGCCGGTCTCAACTTTTGTAAGTTGACTCATTTTAAGTAATAAAGAGAATGATTTTCCCGTCCCAATTCATGAACTGTTTATAGTTTGATCAGTATATGTTTTGATTTCTAACCCGTTAGTATATAAGTAGTATGCATGCATAGTTGTTTCTTGTCTTGAATGCAGTTCAACTTTGGAAGGAGTATTGCGAACAAGTAATCAAGCTCAACGGAGGATCGACATCAAACGTCGGGAACGAGGTAGGTTGATATTTCCATGCATTTACTAAGAAAAGGGGATTTAAATCTAGGGATGAAGTTAGAAAGTAATTTCTATTCGGTCATATCTGCATGCAAAGTTTGAACTCTATTTTCTAGTCCGTAGGGTGATTTTCCCCAACAACAGAATTGGTGACCATACTGGGGAAACTCTCTAGGGTTCCTGGAATTTTATTTAGTTTTTGGGTAGTTGTAAAGACTAGGTTTTCTTGCCCGTGTTTTTTTTTTTAGTATTTGTAAGGTCTGAGCTAGCAGGGAGTTTGGTTTTCCATACCAACTTTCCTTGACTTTTGCGGGACCCACTGAGGTACACGTGGCTTGCACAAGGTCTGCATGCATGCACCCGTGCCCTACCCTATTACAACTCGCCTGTGAACGCTAGCTATAGAGGTAGCAGTAGCGTGTAAAGTTCAAAGAACCTCAGAGGCAGTCATCCTCTTCCTTGTCAGAATCACACATTCTCAGGGGGTTTTCTTGAATTTTGTCTGAGTCTTGTTTGCTAGTAGTCCTATCTTAGATTGTTTTTACTTTATCATTTTTTCCTTACATTAGTTTTTTTTCTATTAGAAAGAGTGTCCAAGCCTTCAAGGGATCTTGGTTATCAATATCAGTGGTCTCTTCCTGGTTTGGTCTATCTATTTTCATTTTTTCTCAGAGTTTAGATATACACGCGGCCTGTACAAAGTCAGCCTGCGTGTACACGCCCTCTGTCTCTATCCAAAGCACGTTCACACACGTTCTGTTTGAGTAACAGTCGCGTGCTTGTGCATGATACTTTTTGTTGAGGGTAAGGCAGTCATCCTTTCCCTTGATAATAATTTTTTCTCTCAGGTGTTTGAATCTCTGTGTGAGTAGTCAGTAACTTAGGATTCATCTTACCCTTAGCCTGCTTTTTCTCAGTTAAAAAGTTGTCATAAAAATAAAAGAATTTTTTTTAAGGTTTTTAGAAAAGTGTGAGAGTCATTGTTTTTAAAATTGCTAGTGTGTGTGATTTTTGACCTGATTCTTTGCGATATTTGATTTAGGCCATAATTGTTTTTCTTGGTTTTTTGCTTGTTGGTGTTTTCCTTTCTTGCTTTACTAGCATTTAAATAAAATAAAAAATCTCTTTTCATTTTCTTCTTTGGTTGAAGAGTGTGTTTCTGCATCATTATCTAGGGAAAAGTCTTTTATTTCATAAGTTTTTGTATTTCACTTAGATCATAAGTAGCTCATAGTCGAGTGAAATTCCTTTGAGTTTTTTGTCAAAAATCTTAGAAAAATTAAAAATATTTTTTGAAAAGTTGTCGAAATTTTGCATTCAGTAAAAGTTTTGTTTCCAAATTTTTTATTCATTTTTTGCTTTTGTCTTTTACACATCATCAGCCTCATACCCCTTGACGTAAGACAAAGCCATAAAAGTAACGCTAAATTTAAAATCTACTAGACTTTTATGTTTGTAGGGTTCACAAACTAGTTCAGGACTAGGGCCTTGGATTAGGTTGGAGAGGAAACTCTTCAAGGCCATTTAAAATCAAACATTGGAGTCTGATATAGGGAGTGTCTAAGTCCAGTTTCATGAAATTTATCTGGGACCCCCCTCTAACACAGGGGATAAACACGAGGTCGTGTGCGGAAAGGTAGCGAAGATAAGCCCTCCAAAGTTGGACCAATCGTAGTGGAGAACACATATAGAGGGCTTGTTTTAGGATTCCGTCGTTTTCATTTTCCACAGGGCTTCGTGGGTCTTGAATCCATTCAAGGTCCTCAGTTGTCTTCCAAAACATTTTCTTTCAATACCCTTGACAGGTTTCGGGCTCGATACCCTGCTCATTGTGGTCTACCCGACTTTCGACTGTACCTGCCTGGTGACTGTTCGCGCGCTGGCAACCTAGTTGCCAATCTTTTTAGGGACATACACAGGTGACTGCGAGGGTATACCACGGTACCTAGGACAAACATAGGGCCATGCTTTGCAGAGTATACCTGGAGGGTTCTTCCGTGTTCGAGTTGCACTTGCACCGGTAAGTTGTTCTAGTGTTGGTTGTTGTAACCGTTCTTCCAATTAATTTAGTGTTTGCTTGTCTTATCTTCTAGGGAATTTTGTAGTGTGTGTTACTTTTGAGCGTTTAGACTACCTTAGAGTGTCTTGGATCTTCTCACACATTGGAGGATCCCGAGCTCCGTCAGTCACGAAGGCTTCGTGGCCTGTCGCTGGTTACACTGGAGCCACCCCCGCCACCATTAAGGCGGAAACTAGACCAACAAGGGTCTTTTGAAGTGACTGGGTTACAAACCATTGTGCTTGAACAACCGCCAGAGGAATCGACCATTTCGGACCTTGAAGCAACCTCTCTTGGCCCGGTTGAAACCCCAACCACTGATTTCTTGGCACCTTTCATTGTACCAATTCAATTTCACAAGCGCCAGACAGTGTCACACACAAGAATGGAAACAAATGCTGTTACTCCTTCTGGGAATTCTTCAATTCCCACCACGGTTGTCACCACAGGAGAGATTTCATCTCCTAACCCACCGTCGATGGTCCGAGTCACCATGGGCTCGACCGCAACTACTTCGTACAGTGGTCCGAACCCGTCTTTGGTGGCGGCCACAACCCCTTTCACACTTAGTGCGACAGGCCCTCCGTTCTCATACGGGATGCCTAGTTTGGGTACAAGTCCTGTAATTTCCTACTCCACTTTACAGACTTTGGGTCTGGGGGCATGGAGCTCTAGCGCTCCTCTGCAAGGTCACATGGGGGGCACTCCTGTCCCTTTTAACGCTTTTCCTTATGGAGGAGGTCATATCCCTCCTTCGTCCCCTTCACTCGGTGGCTCACATCAACAATCTGCCAGGAAACCTACTCACAATAGTTTATTTGGAGCGGGGAGTCAAGGACCACCTTCGCATAGTATGCCGGTAGGTTTGACACCGTTTGCTTGGAACGAAACATTTGGTAACAACACTTACTCGTCAACCACTTTCCCAACTGGGGGCAACCCCATTTTTGGACAATCTACTCCTGTGCAGGGTACTATTCCTGCACAGGGGGCAAACCTAGAAGGACCTTGGAATTCAGGGCAAGGATCCGTTCCCTCCTTTGGAATGTCGATCTGGGGTAATTCTTTCCACAACCAATGGAACCCCGGACAAAATACTATGCCTATCCCCATAGGACCGGCATGGGGTAATCCTTCCCAAAGTCCTTTGAATACAATGCATGCCCAACAATCTATGTCCTATTTGGAAAATCAGCCGATGATGTCTCGACATATGCAAAATCCTTACGCTGGCCAGGGCCATGGTTTCTACCAGAATTCGGGCTAGCAGCCAAAATTTTCCTGGCAACTTGGTGCCAGTCAAACTCCAGGACCCTTTTTCCCAGGTTATCAACAACAACCCAAACTACCTTTCCTGGTGACTTTACACTTGCTAGATTTGACAAGGTTGTTGAATGAACCCATTTGTCACGATCCGCGTTGGCCTCCTATGCCGATGAATTTTCCTTCGGACATTCCAAAGTTTGAAGCCAAGCCTAATGAAGATCTAGGAGATCATGTGACTACCTTTCATCTTTGGTGCTCATCTAAATCACTGAAATATGACTCTGTACAATTGAAATTGTTTCAACGTACTCTCATTGGGAGTGCCGAGAAATGGTACATTGAGATCGATCGCTCAAGATACTCTTC
Organism: Picea glauca; assembly: GCA_000966675.3. Taxonomy (NCBI): domain Eukaryota; kingdom Viridiplantae; phylum Streptophyta; class Pinopsida; order Pinales; family Pinaceae; genus Picea; species Picea glauca. Next base: position 939,662 of record JZKD02S2235000.1, read on the forward strand.
TTTTGGCGAACTGGCGATGGATTTCCTGAACCATTTGCAGTTACCTGTTAGATACGACGCTAGCACATAGCTGCTCGCTAATTTCGAACAGACAACAATGGACCATATCTCTGATCACATCCAAGAGTGGAGACGCCAAAAGAGTTTAATCAAGGTACTAGTCCCACCAACATTCCTGCTTGAGTGGTTCCTTAAGTCTTTGGTCCCACAGTTATCCAAAGACGTCGTGACATTCGGATTTTTCTCCGAAGAAGATGCCATCATGAGGGCTCAACAGTTTGAGCTCATCTATTCTCAGGTCGGTTTATTATACAACATCTTGCTAGATGTGCCACGTTCAATACTTGATAAAATTAAACAGAGAGCTGGACCACATGCCGATGGTATTATGGGTTCATCACAAACAAAGCCCGTTGAGCAATTGATGAAGCAGTTGCAATAGTTATCCATACAACACACAACGGCCAACCAAACTACTGCTTTGGTTGCTTCCCCTACCCAAACGTCGAAGGTACACACAGTGCAGTTGACTAACCCAAAGGCCACCTAGCAGCTTGAAGGGAAGAAAAAACAACGAAAGAAGGGTAAGGGGGATAAAAAACCCAACGATAATGCTGGTGGGGACAACACTGAAAAATGGAAGGTGAGGTATCCATGCAACTTGTGCGTGGAAGACCACCCGACCCATCTATGTCCTCGACTTGCAGAGGCCCAAAATTTTGTCACACAACAACAACAAGCAGTGTTGACTAATCCCTTTCAACATGGGCAAAATCTAACTCAAGCCTTTGCAAGCACGGAAGGGGGTATCCAAGAAACTTGCTTGCCTCCAAACAACCCCTCATCCGTGAATGTATATATCATTAGGGGTCATGCTTTCATATCGACTAGAGCACATAATTATAGTAAACCAAGCACTTCTGAGAAGGGTAAAGAAGCTGACCTCCCATCTCTTCCTCTACAGATTGAGAAGATGTTGGGAGAAACAATGACATGCATTCCAAAAGGTGCATTTAAAAAAGCTTCTCATAACCCAAACGCAAGGGCTTCCCATAACTACTCTGTGGTGGAAGATTTATCACAAACCCCTTGTGTGATGTCTACTTTGGAGGTCCTCCAAAGCTGCCCTACTCAGAGGAAAGCCTTGTTAACCGCTTTGGGCTCTATTGAGACTTGTAATCCGGGTACCATCATGTTAGATACAACCGACTTAAAACCTCATCTTCCTTACCACGTAGCATTTCAGATAGTAGTGGCTTACCCATGAAAACTTTTACATGAAATATCTTCCACACAGTGGTTGACAAGGGTGCCTCGACATGCGTTATGTCATTGGCATTTTGTAAGGCCATTGGACAACCCGTTTTGTCTCCCTCACCTACTCTCCTCACTGCTTTCGACGGTTATTCATTTCGGCCACATGGCATCATTCCTTCTTTCCCTGTGCAGTTAGGAGGGAAAATCGTGTGTGTCGACGTAGAGGTAGTCGATGCTCCCCTCGACTATAACCTCTTGTTAGGAAAAAGTTGGACTTATGCTATGCAAGCTGTGGTTGCTACAATTTTTTGGGTCTTGTTGTTTCCACACGAGGGCCGGATAATGACCATTGATCAATTGTCTTTCTCCAGACCTGGCCCAGCTTTGGGGGCATCCACGGTCCCGATGATTGATAATCCTCAACCAAGTGTCATTAATTTAGGAGTTGGTTTATTCCCATCCTTGATGGGTACCTTCGATTACCCACCTCTTCACGACGATATCAAATTTATATCTAATCACCATAAGGTTGAGATTTTTCAAGTTTCGTCGTTCCGCATGACTTACTTCGAGGATCCATGGATTCTTCCTTCCCCATCGGCCACGATGGATCAGACTGGGAACCCAGGCATGTCCATGCCCTTGTCTTCCACTGAAGTAGTGTACTCTTTAGTCCAGCAAGCTTCAGTTAATCCTGATCCGACTCCTGCACAAGAGTTAGATCCACTTCTAGAGCCTATTTGGGCTCAGGGTTCTCTTGCTAACATTGATTCGTTAGACTTAGTCTTGCCTTCTGATGAAGTGGTAATCAAAGCAATGACTAGTCCAGACAAACCTTGGGAAGATATTCATTACAGATCATATTTTCTCCCAGAGTTAATCCGAATCAAAGCAGGAGAATTCACTGTGACCATGACGGGAGATCAGTCGTGTCCTATTAATCTCTTCGCTACACATGAAATTTATGCTAAGGGAAATATGAAAACTATCGCTGAAACTATACCAATCAACATCTCCCAAAACCCTAGCGTCGTGGAGAACGTCTTCGTCAGAGCAGATTTCTCCACCGAAGAGATTCAAATCTACACGGATCTTTTCAAAGAATTATGTGACATTTTTGCTTGGTCTTATGAGGAAATTCTAGGTATTGATCCAAAAATAGTTGAACATGAAATCACAACTTATCCTGATGCCAAGCTTGTTCGATAGAAAATTCGTCCAGTTAATCCCAAGAAAGCAGCAACCATCAAGATTGAGGTTGAGAAATTTCTAAAGGCAGGTTTTATCTATCCTATCCATTTGACTCAATGGGTGTCAAATCCTATGCCGGTCAATAAAAAACAAGGCATGATTCGTGTATGTACCGATTTCCGTGATTTGAACAAGGCATATCCCAAAGATAATTTTCCAAAACCATTCATTGACAAGATCATTGATGAATGTGCTGGTTGCAAAGACTTTTCTTTCATGGACATTTTTTTGGGATATAATCAAATCCAAATCAAACCCGAAGACCAACACAAAACGACATTCATTTTTCCGTGGGGTACATTCGCATATCGTAAGATTCCTTTTGGCCTTAAAAGTGCTGGAGACACATTCCAGCGGGCCATGTATTTTTCTTTTCATGATCTCAAGCATATAGTCAAGGCCTATCTAGATGATTTAGCATCATGATCTCGCAAGAGAACGGATCATCCCACACACCTTAGACTAATCTTCGAACGCTGTCTCTACTTTAGGATTCTCTTGAATCCAAACAAGTGCAGCTTCTGCGTAGCGTCATGACATTTTTTAGGTTTCATTGTATCAACAACAGGGATCATGGTCGATCTTCTCAAGGTGGAGGCAATAATCCAGTTGCCCCCCCCACGTACAATCCTTCAGCTTCAGAGTCTACAAGGCAAGGAAAACTTTTTACGACACTTCATCGCCAACTATGCCGAAATCACCGAGGGCTTTATGCGCTTACTGAAGAAAGGCGTTCCTTTTTACTAGGACGATGCCGCTCAACGCTCTTTCGACGCATTAAAACACACCCTCACAACTGCGCCTCTGCTACGACCACCTAACTTTAACAAGGATTTCTTATTATATCTGGTTGCCGCAGAGTCAACCATTGGCATGGTTTTAGTTCAGGAAGATGATTTTTTCTTAGAATACATGATCTATTACCTGAGCCGAGGCCTCGTAGGACCATAACTCAATTATTCTCATATCGAAAAACTTGCGTTGGCGACAGTTCATGCCGTTCAACAGTTCCGTCATTATGTTCTGTTTCGCAAGACCACCGTCATTGCTGTCGTGAATCCATTCCAGTACATGTTGACACGACGGGTTATAGGCGTAAAAATCAGTAGATGGATAGTCATCCTCCAAGAATTTGACTTAGAATTCATTTCAACGAAGTCCAAAAAGTCTTTGGTCTTCGCAGAGCTTATTTCAGAACTTCCGGTTGAGTCAGGTGACATTTTGCTTGAAGAATCGCCTATCCGGGGAGATATGTTTTTGATCACATATTTAGATCCCTAGTACGGAGATATACTTATCTATCTCCAAACTTTGAAGTGCCCCGCTTCTTCTCCTTGTGATGAGCATTGGTGTATACGCCATCAGGATAAGAATGATCTCATATTCGATGATACATTGTATCAGAGAGGTGTAAATTTCATCTTACGTCAATGTCTCACACATGAGGAGGCAGTTATCGTGCTCAACGATTGCCATACAGGAGCTTGTGGCGATCATTTGTTTAGGTTGGAAACAACCCAAAAGATTCTACAAGCAGGTTACTTATGGCTGACACTTATCAAAGATTGTATAGAATAGGTCAAGAAGTGCCATCCGTGCAAAATCTTCTCTCGGAAGATGAGGGCACATCCCGCTCCCATGTTTCCTGTCATCACAGTTGGTCCCTTCACCAAGTGGGGGATTTATTACACTACTTGCAACCCCCCTTCAAAAAGGGGGCACCGTTATATCATCATAGATATAGACTACTTCACGAAGTGGGTCGAAGCTATGCCAACGTTTAAAGATGATGGAGAGACTACATCTCTCTTCTTATTCAACCAGATCATAGCAAGGTTCGACGTCGCGAGAGAGATTGTTACTGACCATGGAAGTCACTTTCAGAACCAAATGATGACTGAATTAACATCAAATCTTGGGTTACGGAAAGAGAATTCATCACCCTACTACCCCCAAGCCAATGGGTAGGTGGAAGCTGTAAACAAAACTCTTAAGACTATTCTACAGCGAACTATCAACTCAACCAAGTCAAATTGGCATTTGATGTTATACTCAACATTATGGGCTTACCAAACATATGTTAAGACTGCAACCAATTTCTCACCTTTTCAACTCGTTTACGGGCTGGAGGCAGTCTTTCCCATCGAATGTCAGATCCCATCTCTAAAATTGGCAGTACAATTATTGCCAGACACTTCTCCACTTGAAGAACAATTAGTACACCTTGAGCAGCTCAATGAGAAATGTCGTGATGTGGCCCTGGCCAATGAGGCTCACAAACATAAGGTCAAGTGTCAGTATGATAGGTTCATTCATCCTCAGATTTTCTCTGAAGGTGACCTTGTCCTGGTCTATGACCAAGATAAGGACCCCCTGGGGGTAGGAAAATTCAAACCCATGTGGTTAAGACCTTTCATCATAAAAGAGGTTTTAAAAAATGGTGCTTATCGTCTGGTTGATTTTGAAGGGAATGCTTTGGCGGAGCCTTGAAATGGGCTCTACCTCAAGAAGTATTACTCATAGGCAGGTCACTGTGGGTAACTTTTTGTAACATATGTATAGTCTTTGTACTATTACTTTTTAGTTTCTTTTAAGTGTTATGGACATGTCATTGATGTTATATTTCATCAATATGGAAGATGTCAAGTGATTCCGAGGTGTTCGTTGGGTATGCAGACGGTGCTAGTCGGCACACTCGGAGGCTTGCCTCCGCAACTTGGGTAATATTTACACCTCAAGGCCAGTTGTTATCTTCTAGAGGTATATGCTTAGGTGACACCACAAATAATGTCACTGAGTATAGTGCAGTTATTGAGTTGCTTCGTGATTCCATGTCATTGGGTATCTCTTATCTCCGGGTCTATCTCGACGCTCAACTGGTTTTGTCATAGCTAAACAGAGTATACCGAGTTCATGATCCAATTTTACACCGACGACTCCTTAGGGTACGTCTCTTAGAACAAAACTTTGATTATATTACATATTTTCATGTTCCTAGGAGATTAAACCAAATTACAGATACTCTAGCTAATCAAATTTTAGATTGACATCTTGCACACATATGAAAGAACATTGACATAAGAATGTAAATACATTTTTTCACACGTGATCCATAAGACACAAAAGATCAAAAAACCATATATAACATCATAAAGTAACTAGAGTACATAGATGGATGCAAGCACCTCAAAAATAGGACCAATAACAAGTCATAGGGCTTATGCCCTCAAAAAATATATACAAGTAGTGCTCATGGAACGTAAAAAGTCTAAATAGGTTCAGGGCCTATGGGCCCTATTATAATAGTCCATATCATGGGCTAAACACCTAAACAATCGGACCCAGGTCCGAGGTGCCCCCACTACATGAGGCTGCATGGATGGCGGCAGGTCCTCTATCTCTACCATCAGGACTGTGTGAGTGAGTCCAGTAAAGTTACGCTCAACTCGTCTAAGTACCCTCTCAACCTCCCCAGCTGGGAGGTTCCCTACTACTGCTGGTCCCCCGGGAGTGGAAGCTGTGACTTCTGGCTGAGGACAATGCCTGTTCCGTGCAAAATCGGCAGGTCGCACTGGTCCCACATCTGCATACAAGAAACGTATATCCGTCAAATACTCTGGCATATAAAAAAAATGATATATATAAAAAAATGACATAAAATGACATATACAACCAAAAAAACTACAAAGGTGGAGACTTACCCATATCCCCTCGCTCCTCACCAGGATGCACGAGTATATCAGGATCTCTAGAAAAGTCTATCCTTGCATATGGGTAATCCTCGATCACATGGATCTGTCGTGACAACCATGCAAAAAATTCATCGTCGAATGACTCATTGGTCCTTCCACCACCCTGTCACGGAATTAATACTACCCATCTACATACTGCAGGAAAAGAGGCTTGATGTCCTCGTACCAGTTCCCGAGGACTAAAGCTCGAAACTCTCTCAAAGAAGAATGAACACAAAATAGTCTCGAACCCAAAGTTCCTCTGTGTCCGCTGTTGGCAATCTGTCAATTGCCTCTTCATACACTCAAGTAGTGTGGTACTCCAGTCAAAAATTTGTGCATTCAAGGACTGGATAACACAGTTCATTTGTGCGCGAGACGCCTGATGCAAGGCTGCAGAACCAGCAATCCGCCCAATAAGAAATAATATCGCTTGTAGCGATAGGTCAGTGATCTTACTTATGGGCACTTGGGAGCTCAAATGGTTCGTCCTAGCCTCACAGTGCAGGTCTATCAGTTCCGATATGTTAAGCGGCCCCGCTGGAAACGTCCTGAAATTGACTGGTTTCCCTCTCCTTGAGAGGTCGGTCAAAAAATAGATATCCTTGGTGGTGGGCACCAGTGATTGCCCCTCTATCATAAAGGCCTCTACATCAGGGTGCCAATAGTCAATCAAGGCATTCAGTAGCCTCGGTTGCACTCGCATAAATGGACACAAGAATAAATTAAGCAAAATACATTGCATCAATGCAGCCATGACATTTGGATCTCCCGCAACCAACTCACTAATTGCTTCATGCTCCCTTTCCCTCCAATGGACATACATCCTGCCAACACAACAAAGTTCAGGAGGTTTAGTAAGGGCTATTTGGTTCTTCTTTCTATAAAAAGGGGGGTCCACGCACACTGTCTAAGTGACAGTCACGTGTACATGCAGGTAGGAATTACTTTGCCCGAGTGTACACACGGCCTGTCTAGAGACAACTTGCGTGGACCTAGGGCCGACCTTTTAGAGGTCGACGCCCACCCAAAAAAAAAACTTAAAATCAAAATTGAAGAATTGAATAGCTAGATAGGGGAGTTTGTACTTACTTGGTCCAGGCAGAAGTTCGTTTCGTCCACTGTAGCTCCCGAAATCACCGTTTTTAGAAAAGGGGGTCTTTTGGCTCCAGAGTCAATTCCAAATCAACAATGGTGATAATGAGCTTCCAACTTCTATTTATTGACTTTTTGGCCTCTTTTTGTCACTTTTTTGGCCTCCCTTATCAGTTTCTTTATACCAAAAAACATTTAGAGGGATTCAGGAGTTATATGGGAGGGATTTGATAAGGTATTGTGACACTTTTTTTGAGTTTTGAGAAAATTTTGACGGTCCATGAAATTTTTTCCAAGAATCAACTTGAGCATATAGGTTAGGTTACTACCTCGACTTTTGTGTCTTTCTGGAATATGAGTTTGAGATTCATTTGCATGATTCTTATTCGCTCTTGATCTCACCCTCAAGACTCCCAAAAAATAGCAGGTCTCCTTTTAAGCCCTTTTCAGAACCTCTAAACATCAAAAGATTGCCAAGCGATCTTGTGGCCTTTCACGCTCGTTAAACTGAAATTCGAAGTCACGTCTGTTCGGCGGTAGTTTACCGCTTTTTTGGTTCGGAAGGTCAACTGTATGAACAAAGGTATACTCTATGGAACTTCAACTCTATAGAAGAGTACTCTCAGGTATAATTTTATCCCTTTTTCGGGCCTGAGGGACTAAACTTACGAAGAAGGAACCCCCACGGAGTCCATAGTTAAGCTCTTTTCAGACTCCCTAAAATTGAAAAGATTGCCGAGTGACCTTATTCTTTCACGCTCGTTAAAATTGGTCCAGAAGAACATTCCTAACAGAGTCCACAATTAAGCTTTTTTCAGACTCCTTAAAAATGAAAAAATAGCCGAGTGATATTGTCCTTGTCACACTCGTTAAAATGGTTTTGAATCGACGTCTAATCGGTGCTAGTTTACCCCTTTTTCGAACCGACTAGACTATCTTCGGAAAAGGTACCCCAATGGAGTCTCCTTTTATGTTTTTTCAGACTCTCTAAATATGAAAAACCACTGAGCTTACCTTCTTTGGGCTCGTTAAACTTACATCGAAGTACGTTACCATTGTGTTTTTTGTTTACCACATTTTCATACCTTATACGCCAGCCTTGTAACAGTTTGCTTCTGCATCTTAACACCTTTGGCCTTCGGAGGATTTTTCCCGAGTGTCTTTCTACTAGAACATCAGTCTTTTCCTTGTGCCTTGAACTTGTATGTTTGCAACACTCATTCCTCCTTTGTAATGTAATATTCCTTTATTCTTTTTCCACAATTATTGAAAAGAACAAAAAAATCAAATATACCCCAAAAAGAGGAAGGGAAAAGTATCTTCTTTATTGGCAGCATAATGAGTCACCCTTGGATAAAGCACATCTGTCCGTTTATTCATCAGACTATGGGATGTAGTACGACCTTAGGAATCTTATCTCGCTATATAGAAGTTGTGTCCTCCACCGTTTGGTTATCCTTCCAAACATATGGAGAGTTTGTGTTGCCTCCTGCTTCGTAGACTTATGATTAACATACATGCTACCTGAGTCTCATCATTTGTCATGCTATTATCCAAGGGAAGTTTGTCACTAAGATTGAGTTGACCCCTCTGCAATATGTCTCTTGTCTGCATACCCGACCATCCTGAACATCCAATAAAGTCCTTGTTCTAAATCACTGAAGCCTTCAGTCCGATCATCAATATTATCATGTCCAGGACCGACGAGCCATCGAAGACCTCTGGGTAGTGCAATCGTACACTCATATTGTTAGCCTATGGCTTACCTTTACCAATCACTAATTCTAAATTGTCACCTATATTTGTATTATTCATTTAGGATATTAGTAATATATCCTCAAGTCATGACTAATGAGTTAGTTAAGATTGCCTAGCCTAGTCATCATGCATGATTTTAG
>JZKD02S2235000.1:953838-981448 GCA_000966675.3 Picea glauca
TTATAACCCTAAATTGCACCACACATGCTTACCTGGCATCAGGCCAACTCATATCCCTTCTTTTCCAAAACACTGCTGAACAACTCTTTGAAAATCCTCTTGAATAAAGGCCCACACACCCTAATCCATTACTGCACGCGTGTACACGCTGGCTGACCCAAAACAACCTGCGTGGGATGACAAAAGAAAGAAAAAAGGAAAGTTGCTGACGGAACAAAAAGCTATGGGTGAGTTAACTAAAACTCCCGGCCATGCATGGACGAGGGTTCGTCCAAATACCTAGCTCCTTCTAGCCTATAAAATAAGGGGTAGGGGTCCCATTTGGAGGAGGAAAAATATAGCAAAGAAACTCTGCCCATTTACGTATTCCCATTGTCCCAACCCTTTAGCCTTTTCTTATGCCAAAGGAGATTCAAAGAAAAGCAGTTGAAGGACAGAAGAAGAGGAGCCCAGGATCAGGTTCGAGGAGCGATGGACGGTCTCAACTTTTGTAAGTTGACTCATTTTAAGTAATAAAGAGAATGCTTTTCCCGTCCCAATTCATGAACTGTTTATAGTTTGATTAGTATATGTTTTGATTTCTAACCCGTTAGTATATAAGTAGTATGCATGCATAGTTGTTGCTTGTCTTGAATGCAGGTCAGCTTTGGAAGGAGTATTGCAAACAAGTAATCAAGCTCAACGGAGGATCGACATCAAATGTCGGGAATGAGGTAGGTTTATATTTCCATGCATTTACGAAGAAAAGGGGATTTAAATCTAGGGATGAATGTAGAAAGTAATTTCTATTCGGTCATATATGGATGCAAAGTCTGAACTCTATTTGCTAGTCCGTAGGGTGATTTTCCCCAACAACAGTTAGGTGACCCAAGGAGGCACATAGAGAACAATTGGACCTCGGACTTCGACCCTTGATGGGTGTTTCGCTTCCTTATGGTGTAGGAATGCTTGACTGGGAGGATTTTGGTACCCTATTTCACAAATTTATAAGTTTTAATGAGAAGAGGATAATGGGGATTTATTTGGATACCTATCCCCAAAATCATAACTTATACTACACTTTTCTTTTCGTGTTCCTCTTGTGGAGGTTAGAAAATGTGTTGATTATGGTTTCTTTTATAATTTGAAAGTGGGCTGTGAAGTTGGGGTCATGGACCAAATTCATTTATTTAGAGTGGTGTGAGAAAAATATTGTAATTTTTTTGAACCTGCACAGAATAGATCTAGCTAAACAATAATACACACATTTGCAGAGATAATTTGAGAAAGAAGAAGAAGGAGAGAAAAGAATGAAAGAAGTTTCATTGATCGTTATGAATAATGAATAATTTACACATGATATACTCTGTATAACTCAATGAGTGCACACTGGAGGAGAACCAATGTGCCATAGTGGTGGTCTAGAGTGATCTAGACATAGACCAACAGTTACAGGAGTGAACTACCACCTAATCTAGTCTCTCAGGCAGTTATGGGAGTGAACTGCCACCTAACTGAGTTAACTAGTCAACTAGTCTTCAGTTAACTGACTAAACATAGAGTAGTGAGGAGTAGATAAGGGAATCAAGGGTAATGTTCTAATATAGTGATGATCCCAAGGCAAGCGCACATTAACATGGTGATGATCCCAATGTTGCATGGTGATAAAACCAATGCAACATCCAAACTCAACTCAACTAGTCAAACTGAAGTGTCAATTGAAAGAGAATATTCTCTAGGTGGAATATTCTCCCCTAAAATATAGGAGACTAGATAATGAATAATTATAACTAATAAACAAGGAAAAACCTTAGGAAAAATAAATCCTAGGTGTGTGTGAAGTAACTCCAACACCCCCCCTGAACATCACTATGGTTAAAATAAAGAATGGGTCCCAACAACAAGGCCATGTTAGGTACCCAAATAAAAAATATACACTGAAATAAAGTGAGGAAAGAGGGAAAACCTCATGGGAACACCCCCCCCCCCCTCAAGGTACAATGTATGTAAAAATAAGAACTAAAGTTTCTAGGAAAGTGTGTCCTTCATTCCAAGACGACTTCACAGAGAAAGGAACTTCTGCTCAGTGAAGGTCTTGGTGAAGATGTCTATTGTCTATTCTACCGAAGGAAACAACTATAGGTCGATGATCCCCTTGTGTACTAAGTCCCAGATGTAGTGCATGTGGATATCAATGTGCTTCGTCCGCTGCCTCTGAATTAGATCTCTGCAGAACTTCAGAGTGCTTTGGTTGTCACACTAGATGACGATCGATCGATGAAACTGAATTCCCAACTCAGTGAGAAAATGTTGTAGCCACATAGCCTGAATGGTTATGTTAACTACACCTTTGTACTCTACCTTGACTGAAGATAGATCAATGTTATCTTGCCTCTTTCTCTACCAACATATAGGCCTAGAACCAAGACTGAATGAGTAACCAGATGTGGACTTGCAATCAATGATATCACGGGCTTATTCAGAATTAGTAAACCCGATGAGAACTAATGTAGAGTCTATTGCATAATGAATCCCAAAGGTGATGGTGCCCTACACGTATCTAAGGATACACTTTGCAACCTTCTAATGTAGCTCATGCAGCTTATGCATGAACCTAGACAATGTGCCAACTTCATATGAGAGGTTTGGTTTGAAGTGTGTGAGATACAACAAGCTCCCAACTAGTTGTCTGTACAATGTGCTGTCAACTAGTGGAGTCTCCCCACAATCCTCAAGTTTGACTTCTGATTGGAAAGGAGTCAGAGCAGACTTGCAGTCTGTCATGTGAAATATCTCAAGTAGATCTCGTGCATACTTGTCCTGAGATAGTTTGATGCCTGATGCATCCTGACTGATCTCGAGTACAAGGAAGAAGTGTAGTGGACCGATGTCCGTCATAAAAAATGTGTCATGTAGAATCCTCTTGACTGCAAGAATCACTGAAGTCGAGCAACTAGTGATACAAAAATCATCAACATACATAACTAAAAGTAGAAGCGAATCAGTCGTCTTGAGCATGTAGACATTCAGGTCTGATTTACAATGTACAAAGTTCTGTGACAATAGGTAGGATTCCATCTTGGCATACCATGCCCTCGGATCCTGCTTGAGGCCATAAAGGGGCTTTTTCAGTCGACAGACCAAAGATGACTTTTGCATAAATCCCTGGGGCTACTACATGTATATCTCCTTAGAGATATCACCATGAAGAAATGCATTCTTCACTTCCATTTGATGGAATTCCCATCCTTTGGCCGCCGCAATGGCAAGTGCCAATCATATGGAATCCATATTCTCTACTGGAGTGAAGGTCTCATCATAGTAAATACCATGAGCCTATTGAAAGCCTTTGGAAACAAGCCTGGCTTTGTATCTGCTAATCTTTCCATCCGCTACACTCTTGGTCTTATAGACCCATCTGCATCTAACAAGTTTCCTCCCAGAAGGAAGGGGAACCAGATCTCGATTCTAGTTCTTGAGGAGGGAGTTGTACTCCTCCTGCATGGCGGATTCCCAAAAGGGATTTCCAAAAGCCTCTCCATAAGTCTATGGATATGAAGAATGAACCAAGAAAAGATGCCTAGAGGGAAATGGTTCAGTGGTAGTGAGTGCAACAAGAGTCTCCTCGAAATCAGATCGAGTCCTCCTAGTATCGGCTGGATCACCAACGAGATCTCCTGCATCCTGAAGAGTAGTCTGTGCCCACTTGGGCCTCTACTCTAGCTCTGCAACTACATATGGATGATATGACTCTACATTTGAATGTACTGACTCTGAATCTGAATCATTTGAGTCCTATGAATCAAAACTGTCATCTGAAGAAGATTCAGCATGTGCATGCTCATCATCTCAGATAGGTGGAAGAATGAAGGTGTCTTCATGTGGCTGTTGAGGTACATGTGAGACACTTTGCTCAAATTGGACACTATGCTCAATGATGAGCTAGTCCAAGGAAAGATCAATAATCCTATATCCCTTCACACTATCGAGGTATAAAAAAAAAATACACTAAGTGCTCTGTGGATCAAGTGCCTTCCTCTTTTCAGAGGGAATCCGGGCCCATGCACGTGAACCAAAAATGAAAAAGTGGGCCACTTTCAGTTTGAGGCCACTCTAAGCCTCATAGGGGGTCTTATCCTTGACATATATATGGGGAGATATGTTTTATATGTATGTTTCACAATTAATTTCTTTGACCCATAGTCTATGTTGTAGTGACTTTGCATGCAACATGCAAGATGTCATCTCCTTTAGAGATCTATTTTTCTTCTCAACAACTCTGTTTTGTTGCAGAGTATAGGGCACTGTGTGCTACAACTGAATCCCTGCCTCATGGAAAATATTATGGATCTCATGATTCACATACTCTTCCCCGTTATCATTTCAGAGGGCTTTGATCTTATTTCTGGACTGTGTCTCAACCAGAGCTTTGAAATCTTTGAGGTGTTGAAATACCTTGGATTTTTTCCTGAGAAAGTAGCTCCATGTAAAACGTGAGAAATCATCAACACAAATTAGAACAAACCTATTTTTTCTGATGTATGGATGTGGAAATGGATGCATAAGGTCAATGTGGATCAGATCTATAGATGCAAAATCTTGCTGATACTTTCCTTTGTCGAATTTCTCTTGAGGATGTTTTTCGAGAACACATCCCTCACATACTCCCTTGGATAAATGGATGTCTGGTAGACCATCAAACAATATTTTCTTGTTAAGTTGTTGCATGTATCTAAAATTCAAATTTCCAAACCTTTCATTCCATATCCTACTACTTTCATCAGTATGAGTAAGCAGTAAAGTAGAATCAGGTTAAATGGATTCAGAAAAAGTATCCAATCTAGACTAATGATTTACCTCACCGGTAGCAACCCTGGAGTTGGTTTTCATGTCGTAGATGTCCACGTAATTTGGTGTGAATATGAATTTATTTCTAGTGTTGGAATTCGTCATCTGATACATGGAGAGAAGGTTGATGGAAAGTTTGGGAACGTGCAACACATTCTTGAAGCTTCCATTGGTGAGTTCAATCCTTCCTTTGCCGGTGACTTCGACATAAGAGTTGTCCCCCATCAGAATGGGAGGAATTTTGAATGCATCCAAATAAGAATATAATTCTTTTGAGGCAGCCATGTGATGTGATGCTCCTGAATCAATGATCCAAGCATCGGGAGAGGAGTTGATGGAAATAAAGGCATGGCTAGAATTACCTTTCTTGGAATTTTGATCTTCTAGCTTCTTCTTCTTGGAACCCTCAGGGATTCAATATCCAAGGTTGTTTTGATGAATTATTTGAGACATTAGATCTATTTGATTTTTCATGCATGCAGATTCTGGATGGAATCCTTTGTGACAATACATGCATTTCTCCCCTTTTCCCCTTTGGATCCGGAGGAATCAGTGAAGGGTTTTGTGTACCCTTCCTTCTTTGGATGTGCATGAGCTTTCCGTTTATCTTTATCTTTAGACTTATGATATTTGTAGCTTCCATCTTTCACAGTGAGGGCATGCATCCTTGGGCCTTTGATTGTGCCCATGTTGATGAGCTTGGTTTTTTCTTGTGTCAGGGATTCGATAAAGTCCTCAAGAGAAGGCATCTTCTAGGTGGCTTCAGAGAAGAATCTGACATAATGGAATGTGGATACTGTTATAACCCTAAATTGCACCACACATGCTTACCTAGAATCAGGCCAACTCATATCCCTTCTTTGCCAAAAACTACTGAACAACTCTTCTAAAAACTCCATTTTTAAAAGTACACGCTAGCTGGCCCACTACAGCCCGCATGTATCTAAAAGTACATGCTAGCAGGCCCACTACAGCCCGCGTGTACCTACAGAATCACACAAAAAGGAAAGTTTCCAACGGGACAAAAAGCTATGGGTCAGTTAACTGAAAATCCCGGCCATGCATGGCCGAGGGTTCGTCCAAAACCCTAGCTCCTTCTAGCCTATAAAAGAAGGGGTAGGGGTCATTTGGAGGAAGAAAAATATAGCGAAGAAACTCTGCCCATTTGTCGAATCCATTGTCCCAACCCTTTAGCCTTTCCTCAAGCCAAAGGAGAATTAACGCAAAGCAGTTAGAGGACAGAAGAGGAGGAACCCAGGATCAGGATCAAGGAGCGGTGGCCAGTCTCGACTTTGATTGTAAGTTGATTCATTTTTCAAATAATAAAAGAATAGTTTTCCCGTCCCAATGCATGAGTTATCCATGGTTTGTTTAATTTATGCTTAATTTCTAACCCTCAAGTAGAAAAGTAGCATGCATGCGTAGTGGTTTGTCTTGATTGCAGGATTATCTTTGGAAGGAGCAGCACAAGCAAGTGGGCAAAGCGCAACGGAGGATCTACACCAAACATCAGTAAAAAGGTTAGTAGTTCCTTTCCATGCATGTATCATGAAAGAGGGGTTTAAGTTTTGGGTGGTAGGTTAAAAAGTAATTTCTTTACGGTCAAAATACGCATGCAAGTCTGACCTTATTTTGCTAGTCCGTAGGGTATTTTTCCCAACAAAAGAGTTGGCGGCCGTACTGGGGACGATACTCTTTAGGGTTTCCGGATTTAGTTGAGTTTTTGGGTAGTTTAAGAGATTAGATTTTCTGTTTCTTTGCTTGTCTTTTTCTGTAAGGCCTGAACTAGCAGGGAGCTTGGTTCTTTATACCAGTTTTCCCTGACTGTTGCTTGACGACAATTGTCGAGACACACAGAGGTACACACGGCCTGCAGAAGGCCTGCACGTGTGTACCCGCACCCTAACCTCTTACAACCCGCATGTGAATGCTAGCTGTAGAGGTTTCAGTAGCGTGTAAGAGTTCAGAGAACTTGAGAGGTAGTCCTCCTCTTCCCTGTCAGAATTATACATTCTCATGGGGTTTTCATGATCTTGTCTAAGTCTTTCTGGTTAACAGTCCTTTCTCAGTTTGTCTTTTTGTGTTTTGTTATTCCTTGCAATTATTTTTCTTTTCTATTAGAAGAAGCATCCAAGCCTTCAAGAGTCCCTGGTTATCAATACCAGAGGTCTCTTCCTGGTCTGGTCTACCTATGTTTATTTTTGTCTTAGAGTTTATACATACATGCGGCCTGTACAAGGTCATCCCGCGTGTACATGTGTTCTATTTCAGCTCAACACGCGTTCGCACGCGTGCTGTTTTAGTGACAAAAGCGTGCTTGACAGGCTACTTTTTGGTCAAGGTGGGGTAGTCTTCCCCTCATTTGATGAGAAGTATTTCCCTCAGGTGTTTGAGTCTAGGGTTGAACAATTAGTATGTTAGGTCCTCTTACCCTTAGCCTGCTTTTTCTTGGTTGGTAGCTGACAGAAAACATAAAAAAGAAAAAAATTGTTTTATGGTTTTTAGACAAGCGTAAGAGTCTTTGTTTTCTTGATTGCCATTATGTGCCTTCACTTTGATTCTTTGCGATCTGCGCTTTAAGACAAAATTTGTCTTTCTTGGTTTTGTGCTTGTCGGTATTTTCCCTTTGTTGCTTGATTGGCACTTAAATAAAAAAAAAAAAGGAAAAAAAAAAAATATTTTCATTTTCTTCTTCGTTTGAAGATTGTGTTTCTGCATCAATAGCTAGGGAGAAGTCTTTTTGTTCATAAATTTTTGCCGTGAATTTAGAGCATAAGTAGCTCGTAGTCGAGCGAAATTCCTTTATGTTTGCTGCATAAAATCTTAGAAAAATTGAAAAGAAAAAGAAATCTTTCTTTGTGAAAAGTTGTTGATTTTTGCATTTAGTAAAAGTCTTTTGTTTCCAACTTTTTTCATTCATTTTTGCTTTAGTATGTACAGATCATCAGTTTCACCTTCATACCCCGTGACGTAAGAAATACCATAAAAGAAACGCTAATTTAAAATCTATTAGACTTTTTGTTTGCAGGGTTCATACACTAGTTCAGGACTAGGGCCTTGGATTAGGTTGGAGAGGAAACTCTCCAAGGCCACTCAAAACCAAACATTAGAGTCTGTCATAGGGAGTGTAGAAGTCCAGTTTCGTGGAAGTTATTCAGGACCCCCCTCTAACACAGGGGATAAACACGAGGTCGCGTGTGGAAATGTAGCGGAGATAAACCCTCCAAAGCCAGACCAAGCGTAGTGGAGAACACATATCGAGGGCTTGTTTTGGGATTCCGTCGTTTGCATTTTCCACGGGGCTTCATGGGTCTCGAATCTGTTCGAGGTCCTCAGGTTTCGGGCTTGATACCCTGCTCATTGTGGTCTACCTGACTTTCGACTGTACCCGCCTCTGACTGTTCGCGTGCTAGCAAACTAGTTGCCAATATTCTTAGGGACATACACAGGTGACTGTGGGGGTATACCGCGGTACCTAGGATAGACATCAGGCCACGCTTTGCAGAGTATACCCGGAGGGTGCTTCCGTGTTCGAGTTGCACTTGCACCGGTAAGTTTCTCTAGTGTTGGTTGTTGTAACTGTTCTTCCAACTAGTTTAGTGTTTGCTTGTCTTGTCTCTTAGGGGATTCTTTTTTAGTGTGTGTTACTATTTGAACGTGTAGAATACCTTAGCGTGTCTTGGATATTCTCACATAGTGGAGGATCCCGAGCTCCACCGGTCACGAAGGCTTCTGGGCCTGCCGCCGGTTATACTGGAGCCACCCCCGCCACCATTGAGGCGGAAGCTAGACCAACAATGGTCTTTCGAAGCAACCGAGTTACAAACCATTGTGCCCGAACAACTCCCGGAGGAATCAACCGCCAATATTGGCTCGGTTGAAACCCCAACCACTGATACCTAGCCATCGGTTATTGTACCAATACAATTTTATGAACGCCTGTTAGTGCCTCACATAGCTATGGAAACAAACGATGTTACTTCCTCTGGGAATTCTTCCATTCCCATCACCGTTGCTACCACAGGAGAAGCATCTCCTAACTTGCCATCATCAGTCCGAGCCACCATGGTCTCGGCCACAACTACGTCGCACAGTGGACCGATCCCATCTATCGCAGCGACCACAACTCCCTTCACACCTAGTGCGACAGGCCCTCCGTTTTCATACGGTATGCCTAGTTCAGGTACAAGTCCTACACTCACTTACTCCACTTACAGACTTTGGGTCTGGGGGTAGGGAGCTCTAACGCTCCTCTGCAAGGTCAACTTGGGGGAATTCCTGTCCCTTTTAACGCTTTTCCTTATGCTGGAGGACATATCTCTCCTTCGTCCCCTTCGCTTGGTGGTTTGCATCAGCATTTCACCGGGAAGCCTGCACACACGAGTTCATTTGGAGCCGGGAGTCAAGGAACACCTGCGCACACTATGTCGGTAGGTTCGTCACCATTTGTTTGGAACAGGACGTTTGGTAACAACACTTTCACATCCACCGCTTTCCCGTCTAGGGGCACTCCCATTTTTGGACAGTCTACTTCGACGCAGGGTACTATTCTTGCACCGGGGGCACATATAGCAGGACCTTGGAACTCAGGATAAGGATCCGTTCCGTCCTCTGGAATGTCGTTCTGGGGTAATTCTTTCCACAGTCAATGGAACCCTGGACAGACTACTATGCCTCTCCCATTAGGACCGGCATGGGGTAATCCTTCCCAAAGTCTGTCAAACATGATGAATGCCCAACATCCTATGTCCTTTATGGGGAATCAACCAATGATGTCTCCACAGATGCAAAATCCTTACGCTGGTCAGGGCCATGGTTTCTACCAGAATCCGGGCTAGCAGCCAAACTTTTCTTGGCAACCTAATGCCAGTCAAACTCCAGGACCCTTTTTCCCAGGCTATCAGCAACAACCCAAGCTACCATTCCTGGCAATGTTACACTTGCCAGATTTGACAAGGTTGTTAAATGATCCTATTTGTCACGATCCACGTTGGCCTCCTATGCCAACGAAGTTTCCTTCAGACATTCCAAAGTTTGAGGCCAAGCCAAATGAAGATCCAGGTGATCATGTGACTACCTTCCATCTTTGGTGTTCATCTAACTCATTGAAAGATGACTCCGTACAGTTGCGATTGTTTCAATGCACGCTTATTGGGAGTGCCGCGAAATGGTACATCGAGCTCGATCGTTCACGATACTCTTCTTTTGGCGAACTGGCGATGGCCTTCCTTAACCATTTCCAGTTACCTGTGAGATACGACGCTGACATAGAGATGCTTGCCAATTTTGAACAGACAATAGCGGACCATATCTCTGATCATATCCGAGAGTGGAGACGTTGAAAGAGTCTAATCAAAGTACCAGTCCCACCAGCATTCCTGCTTGAGTGGTTCCTTAAGTCTTTAGTCCCACAATTATCCAAAGACGTCGCGACTTCAGGAGTTTTCTCTGAAGAAGATGCCATCATGAGGGCTCAACAGTTTGAGCTCATCTATTCTCAGTCTGGTTTATTATACAACATCCTGCCGGATGCACCACGATTGATACTGGATAAAACTAGACAGAGAGCTGGACCACATGCCGATGGTATTTTTGGTTCAGCACAAACCAAGCCCACTGAGCAATTGACAAAGCAATTGCAACAGTTATCTATCCAACACTCAGTGGCTAGCCAGACTACTGCTTTGGCTACTCCTCCTACCCAAACGTCGGAAGTACACTTCGTGCAGTCGACTAACCCAAAGGCCACCCAACAGCCTGAAGGGAAGAAAAAACAATGAAAGAAGGGTAAGGGGGAGAAAAAACCCACTGATAATGCTGGCGGGGGAACCACGGAAAAAAGAAAGGCGAGGTATCCGTGCAACTTGTGTACGGAATACCACCTGACCCATCTATGTCCTTGACTTGCAGAGGCTCAAAAGTTTGTCACACAGCAAAAACAAGCAGTGTTGACTAATCCCTTTCAACATGGGCAAAATTTAACTCAAGCCTCTACAATTACCGAAGGGGGCAGCCAAGAAACCTGTCCTTCTCCAAATAATTCCTCATCCGCGAACGTATATATGGTTAGGGGTGATGCTTTAATAACCACTAGAGCACACGACTATAGTAAACCAAGCACCTCTGAGAAGGGTAAAGAAGCTGAACTCCCATATCTTCCTCTACAGATCGAGAAGACGTTGGGAGAAACAATGACATGCATTCCAAAGGGTGCATTTAAGAAAGCTTCTCATAACCCAAACGCAAGGGCCTCCCAAAATTACTCTGTGGTGGAGGATTTATCACAAACCCCTTGTGCAATGTCTGCTTTGGAAGTCCTCCAAAGCTGCCATGCTCAGAGGAAAGCCTTGTTGACTGCTTTAGGCTCTAATGATACTTGTAACCCGGGTACCATCATGTTAGATACAACCGACTTAAAACCTCGTCTACCTTACCACGTAGCGTTTCAGATAGTAGTGGCTCATCCCACAAAAAATTTTACACACAATATCTTCTGCACAGTGGCCGACGAGGGTGCCTCGACATGCATTATGTCTTTAGCATGTTGGAAGGCCATTGGCCAGCCCACTTTATCTTTGTCACCTACTCTCCTCACTGCGTTCGACGATCGTTCTTTCTGACCACATGGCATTGTCCCTTCTTTCCCTATGCATTTAGGAGGGAAGACCATGTGCATCGAAGTAGAGGTAGTCGATGCCCCCCTCGACTATAACCACTTGTTAGGACGAAGTTGGACTTATGCTATGCAAGTTGTGGTTGCTACAGTTTTCCGAGTCTTGTTGTTTCCACACGAGGGTTGGATAGTGACCATTGATCAATTTTCCTTCTCTAGACCTGACCTAGCTTTGGGGGCATCCACGGTTCCCATGATTGATAATCCTCAACCCGATGTCGTTAATGTAGGAGTTGTTTTGTGCCCATCCTTGATGGGTACCTTCGATTACCCACCTCCTCATGACGATGTCAAGTTCATATCTAATCACCACAATGCTGATATTTTTCACGTTTCGTCGTTCCGCACGACTTACTTTGCGGATCCGTGGATTCTTCCTTCCCCATCAGCCACGACGGATGATACAGGGCACTCTGACATGTCCATGCCCTTGTCGGCCGCTGAAGTAGCATACTCTTTAGTCCAGCAAGCTTCAGCTAACCATGATCCAACCCTCGCACAAGAGTTGGATCCACTTCTAGAGCCTATTTGGGCTTAGGGTTCTCTTGCTACTAGTCCAGACAAACCTTGGGAGGATCTTCATCACAGATCATATTTCCTCCCAGAGTTACACCGAATCGACGCAAGAGAATTCACTATCACCATGACGGGAGATCAACCATGTCCTATTAGTCTCTTAGCTACACATTAAATTTATGCTGAAGGCAATATGACGGCTATCGCTGAAACCATACCTATTAACATCTCCCGAAACCCTGGCGTCATGGAGAATGTCTTCGTCGGAGTGGATTTCTCCCCCGAAGATATTCAAATTTACATGGATCTTTTCAAAGAATTCCGCGACGTTTTTGCCTGGTCTTATGAGGAAATGCCAGGTATCGATCCGAAATTAGTTGAACATGAAATCACAATGTATCCTGACGCCAAGCCTGTTCGACAAAAACTTCGTCCAATCAATCCTAAGAAAGCAACAACCATTAAGCTTGAGGTTGAGAAATTTCTCAAGGCAGGATTCATTTATCCTATTCATTTGACTCAATGGGTGTCAAACCCCGTGATGGTCAATAAAAAACAAGGCACGATTCATGTATGTATTGATTTCCGTGATTTGAACAAGGCATGTCCAAAATATAATTTTCCAACCCCATTCATTGACCAAATCATTGATGAATGTGCCGTTTGTGAAGCCTTTTCGTTCATGGATGGTTTTTCGGGCTATAATCAAATCCAAATCAAACTTGAAGACCAACACAAAAGGACATTCATTTGTTCGTGGGGTACATTTGCCTATCGTAAGATGCCTTTTGGCCTTAAAAACGCTGGAGCCACATTCCACCGGTCCATGTCTTTTGCGTTTCACAACCTCAAACATATAGTCGAGGCCTATCTAGATGATTTAGCATCACGCTCTTGCAAGCGAAAGGATCATCCTACGCACCTTAGACTAATCTTTGAACGCTGTCGCTACTTCAGGATTCGCTTGAATGCCAACAAGTGCAACTTTTGCGTCATGTCAGGACGTTTGTTAGGTTTCATCGTATCAACAACATGGATCATGGTCGATCCTCTTAAGGTGGAGGCAATAATCCAGTTCCCCCCCCCATGTACAATCTTACAACTTCAGAGTCTACAAGGCAAGGCAAACTTCTTACGACGCTTCATCGCCAACTATGCCGAAATCACCAAGGGATTTATGTGTTTAATGAAGAAAGATGTTCCCTTTTTCTGGGACGAAGCCTCTCAACGCTCTTTCGATGCATTAAAACACACCCTCACAACCGCACCTCTGCTACGACCACCTAATTATAACAAAGATTTCTTATTATATCTGGCTGTCGCAGAGTCAACCATAGGCATGGTTTTAGTTCAGGAAGATGATTCATTTTCAGAATACGTGATCTATTACCTGAGCTGAGGCCTCGTAGGACCAGAAATTAATTATTCCCATCTCGAAAAACTTGCGTTGGCAGCAGTTCATGCTGTTCAACGATTCCATCACTATGTTCTATTTTGCAAGACCACCGTCGTTGTTGTCGTGAATCCATTCCAGTACACGTTGACACGACGCGTTATAGGCGGAAAAATTAGTAGATGGATGGTTATCCTCCAAGAATTTGACTTAGACTTCGTTTCAGCAAAGTCCAAGAAGTCATTGGTCTTCGCAGAACTTATTTCGGAGCTTCCGGTTGAGTCAGGTGACGTTGTGCCTGAGGAATCGCCTATCCGGGGGGATATGTTTTTGATTAAATATTCATACCCCTGGTACGGAGATATACTGATCTATCTCCAAACTTTGAATTTCCCCACCTTTGCTTCTTGTGATGAGCGTCGGCGGATACGCCATCAGGCTAAGAATTATCTCATACTCGATGATATGTTGTATCAGAGAGGTGTATATTGCATCTTGTGTCGATGTCTCACTCATGAGGAGGCCGTCATAGTGCTCAATGATTTCCATACTAGAGCTTGTGGCGGTCATTTATCTAGGTTGGAAACAACCCAAAAGATTTTACAAGTAGGTTACTTCTGGCCCACAGTTATCAAAGATTGTATCGAGTCGGTCAAGAAGTGCCATCCATGCCAAATATTCTCGCGGAAGATGAGGGCACATCTAGCTCCTATGTTTCCTGTCATCACAGTTGGTCCCTTCACTAAGTGGGGGATTGATTACACTACATGCAACCCCCCGTCAGCCAGGGGGCACTGCTATATCATTGTAGCTATCAACTACTTCACTAAGTGGGTCGAAGCTATGCCAACGTTTAAAGATGATGGCGAGACTGCAACTCTCTTCTTATTCAACCAGATTATAGCACGGTTCAACGTCCCGAGAGAGATTGCCACGGACCATGGCAGTCACTTTCAGAACCAAATGATGTCCGAATTAACATCAAATCTTGGGTTACGGCAGGAACATTCATCACCTTACTACCCCCAGGCCAATGGGCAGGTGGAAGCTGTAAACAAAACTCTTAAGACGATTCTACAACGAACTATCAACTCAGCCAAGTCAAACTGGCATTTGATGTTATACTCGACATTATGGGCTTACCGAACATCAGTTAAGACTGCAACCGGTTTCTCACCTTTCCAACTCGTTTACGGGCTGGAGGCAGTCTTGCCCATCGAATGTCAAATCCCATCTCTGAAATTGGCAGTACAGTTATTTCCAAACACTTCTCCACTTGAAGAACGGTTAGTACACCTTGAGCAGCTTGATGAACAACATCACGATGCGGCCCTGACCAACGAGGCTCATAAACATAAGGTCAAGTGTCAATATGATAGGTCCGTTCATCCTTGGATTTTTTCTGAGGGCGACCTTGTCCTGGTCTATGACCAAGACAAGGACCCCCTGGGGGAAGGAAAGTTTAAACCCATGTGGTTCAGACCCTTCATTATCAAAGAGGTGTTAAAAAAGGGTGCTTATCGTTTGGTCGATTTTGAAGGGAACGCTTTGGCAGAGCCTAGAAATGGGCTCTACCTCAAGAAGTATTACTCATAGAAAGGTCATTGTGGGTAACTTTTGTTAACATATGTATAGTCTTTGTACTATTACTTTTTTCCATTTCTTTTAAAAAGTGTTATGGACGTGTCATTGATGTTATCTTTCATCAATATGGAATATGTCAAGAGAGTTCGAGGTGTTCGTTGGGTATACAGATGGTGCTAGTCGACACACGCGGAGGCTTGCCTCCGCAGCTTGGGTAATCTTTACACCACAGGGTCAGTTGTTATCTTCTGGAGGTATATGCTTAGGTGACACCACAAATAATGTTGCCGAGTATAGTGCAGTGATTGAGTTGCTTCATGACGCATTGTCATTGGGTATCTCTCGTCTCCGGGTCTATCTAGACGCTCAACTGGTTGTGTCACAGCTAAACAGAATATACCGGGTTCATGATCCAACTTTACACTGATGATTCCTTAGGGTACGTCTCTTAGAACAAAACTTTGATTATATTACATATTTTCATGTTCCTAGGAGATTAAACCAAATCACAGATACTCTAGCTAATCAAATTTTGGATTGGCATCTCGCTCACATATAAAAAGATCATGGACATAAACATGTAAATACATTTTTTTACACATAATCCATAAGACACAAAAATAAAAAACCATATATAAACATCATAAAATCCTCAGAGTACATAGATGGATGCAAGCGCCTCAAAAGTGGGAACAGTAACGAGTCACCAGGCTTATGCCCTCAAAAAATATATACAACAAGGTGGTCGTGGCACATAAAAACTCTAAAGTCTGTTCAGGGCCTATGGGCCCTGTTATAATCATCTATTGCACGGGCTAAATGCCTAAAAAATCGGACCTAGGTCCGAGGTGCCCCCACAACATGAGTTTGCATGGATGGCGGCAGGTCCTCTATCTCTGCCATCGGGACTGTGCGAGTGAGCGTAGTAAAGTTCTGCTCAACTCGCCTAAGGACCCTCTCGGCCTCTCCTGCTGGGAGGTTCCCTGCTACTGCTTCTCCCCCAACGACGATAGCTGCGGCCTCTAGCCATGGGTGAAGCTTGTTCTGTGCATAGTCGACAGGTCGGACGGGTCCCACATCTGTGTGCAATAAACATTTACCCATCAAATACTCTGGCATACAAAAATGATACATATAACAAAAAGACATAAAAATTACATATGCAAACAAAAAAACTACAAAGGTGGAGACTTACCCATCTCCCCTCACTCCTCACCAGGAGGCACGGGTATCTTTGGATCTCTAGAGAAGTCAATCCCCACATATGGGTAGTCCTCGATAGCAGGGATCTGTCGTGACAACCAAGCAAAAAAGTCATCATCGAAGGCCTCCACGGTCATTCCACCACCCTGTCGTGGCAGTAACACTGCCCATTTTCATACTGTGGGGAAAGAGGCCAGATGTCCTCGTACTACAACCCGAGGACTGAAGCCCGAAACTCTCTCGAAAAAGAACGAACACAAGATAGTCCCGAACCCGAAGTTCCTCTGTGTCCGCTGTCGGCAATCTGTCAATTGCCTCTTCATACACTCCAGCAGTGTGGTACTCCAATAAAAAATTTCTGCATTCATGCACTGGATAGCACAGTTCATCTGTGCGCATGAAGCCTGATGCACGGCTGCTGAGCCGGTAATCCGCCCAATAAGAAACAAGATAGTCTGTAATGCGAGGTTGGTAATCTTGCTAATAGGTATCAAGGAACCTCTACGATCGGTCCCAGCCTCACAATACTTAGCTATCATCTCTAAGACCTTGCTCGGCCCCGTAGGAAAAGTTTGAAAGTTGACTGGTTCCCCTCTCCTTGAGAGGCCAGTCAGAAAGTAAATATCCTCGGTGGTGGGCACCAAGGATTGCCCCTCTTGCATAAACGCCTCTGCGTCAGGGTGCCAGTAATCAATCAAGGCATTCAATAGCCTTGGTTTCGCACGCATGAACGAACATAGAAATAATTTGATCAAACCGCATTGCATTAACACGGACACAACATTCGGATCTGCAACAACTAACTCATTGGTGGCCTCGTGCTCCCTTTCCCTCCACTGAACATACATCCTGCCAACACAACAAGGTAAAGGAGGGTCAATACTTCTTTCCATTTGCTTTTTCATCAATAGGGGGGGTACACACGGCCTATAGAGGTGACAGTCGCGTGTACACGCATGCAGTCTTTTCTCTGCACGCGTGTACACGCGGGCTGTCTCTAGACAACCCGTGTGTACCTAGGGCCGACCTTTTTGAGGTCGACGCCCACCCAAAAAATAAATTAAATGCTAAAATGAAAGTATTGAATAGCTAGATAAGGGAGTTTTTACCTACTTGGTCCAAGCAGAAGTCCATTTCGTCCACTGTAGCTCCTGGAATCACGATCTTTGGCAAAGGGAGTCTTTTGGCTCTAGAGTCAATTTCCAAATCAGCAATGGTGATAATGAGCTGCCAGCTTCTATTTATAGACTTTTTGGCCTCTTTTTGTCACTTTTTTGGCCCCCCTTATCAGTTTCTTTATACCAAAAACCATTTAGAGTGATCTAGGAGTTATATGGGAGGGATTTGATCAGGTATTGGAACACTTTTTTTTTTTTGAGTTTCGAAAAATATATTGACGGTCCATAAAAAAAATAAATTATTTTTTCAAAAATCAACTTGAGCATATAGGGTAGGATATCACCCCAACTTTTGCATCTCATTGCCTTTTTCTTATTCTATAGGATCAATCCCATCCGGTTGTGACATGGAACCGTCATATCTACACTAGAAGTGTCGCGACTTGGTGGTAGAGCTTACCAAAACATGGATGCCCTAGGTAGGTCCT
Source organism: Picea glauca (assembly GCA_000966675.3). NCBI lineage: Eukaryota > Viridiplantae > Streptophyta > Pinopsida > Pinales > Pinaceae > Picea > Picea glauca. The sequence goes on from JZKD02S2235000.1 coordinate 971,641, forward strand.
GGTTGCATTATGGTGTCCATGCCGTTTCTCAAAACACTGTAGGCTCGGGAGTCCGTATAGTCTTTCTTGAATATGAGTTTAAGCCTCATTTGCATGAGTCTTTTTCACTCTTTGTCTTACCCTCGGGACTCCCAAAAAATAACGCGTCTCCTTTTAAGCCCTTTTCAGACCCTCTAAACATGAAAAGATTGCCGAGCGATCTTGTGACCTTTCACGCTTGTTAAACTGAAATTTGAAGTCGCGTCTGTCCGACGGTAGTTTACCCCTTTTTCGGTTTGGACGGTCAACTATACGAACAAAGGTATACTCTATTGAATTCCCATTCTTTAGAAGAGTATCCTCAGGTATGATTTTATTCCTTTTTCGGGCCTGAGGGACTAAATTTATGAAAAAGAAACCCCCACGGAGTCCATAGTTAATCTCTTTTCAGACTCCCTAAAATTGAAAAGATCGCCGAGTGACCTTATTCTTTCACACTCGTTAAATTGGTGCAGAAGAATATTCCTGATGGAGTCCATAGTTAATCTTTTTTCAGACTCCTTAAAAGTGAAAAAATGGCCGAGTGATCTTGTCCTTGTCACACTCGTTAAAATGGTTTTGAATTGATGTCTAATCGGTGCTAGTTTATCCCTTTTTCGAACCGACTAAACTATTGTCGAAAAAGGTACCCCACTGGAGTCTCCTTTTATTCTTTTTCAGACTCTCTAAATATGAAAAACCACCGAGCTTACCTTCTCTGGGTTCATTAAACTTACATCGAAGGACGTTACCATTGTGTGTTCTATCAACCACATTTGCATACCTTATCCACTAGCCTTGTGACAGTTTGCTTCTACGTCTTAACACCTTTGGCCGCCGGAGGATTTTTCCCGAGTATCATTTTACCAGAACATCAGTCTTTTCCTTGTGCCTTGAGCTTGTATGTTTTCAGTACTCGTTCCTCCATTGTAACGTAATATTCCTTTATTATTTTTCAAAAATCATCAAAAAGAACAAAAAAATCAAATATACCCCAAAAAGAGGATGGGAAAAATATTTTCTTTATTGGCAGCATAATGAGTCGCCCTTGGATGAAGCACATCTGTCCATTTGATCATCAGACTATGGGATGTAGTACGATTTTATGGATCTTTTCTCGTTATATAGAGTTGTGTCCTCCACCGTTTGGTTATTCTTCCAAACACATGGAGAGTTTGTGTTGCCTCCTTCTTCGTAGACTTATGATTAACATATATGCTGCCTGAGTCTTATCACTTGTCGTGCTATTTTCCAAGGGAAGTTTGTCACTAAGCCTGAGTCGGCCCCTCTGCAATATGTCTCTTGTCCGCATACCCGGCCATCCTGAATGTCCAATCAAGTCCTTGTTCGAAATCACTGAAGCCTTCAGTCCAATCATCAATATTATCAAGTCCGTAACCGATGAGCCGTCGAAGACCTCTGGGTAGTGCAGTCGTACACTCATATTACACTCCTACCCAAGTTTTAGAAGATTTTGAATTTGTTGCTCGAGCTCTGAAGTACAACCATCAGGCTGAATCAACTTCTGGGAGATGGATACTCTATATGTATATTTTTTTGATTTTGAGATGTAGCTCCGCTGTGTATTATTCACGGCTACTCTTTATAGTTATTTGACATCGATCTACAGTGTATTTGATTGGTAGACATGGTTTTATTTTATCCCGAGCATGGGTATGCCCGCCTCGGTGAGACATTTGTTATTTTGCAGACGACACCTCCTGGTTCTTGATCCTTGGGCTCACTCATTCAACACACCAATAAATATTGGTAAACGATTGGTAATGTATTTCGGCCATCAGATGCTCTTCTGACCTCACACATTAGGGGGCATATGTTATAACTCTAAATTGCACCACACATACTTACCTGGCATCAAGCCAACTCATATCCCTTCTTTGCCAAAAACTACTGAACAACTCTTCTAAAAACTCCATTTTTAAAAGTACACGCTAGCTGGCCCACTACAGCCCACGTGTATCTAAAAGTACATGCTAGCAGGCCCACTACAACCTGCGTGTACCTTCAGAATCACAAAAAAAAGAAATTTGCCGATGGGACAAAAAGATATGGGTCAGTTAACTGAAACTCTCGGCGATGCATGATCGAGGGTTCGTCCAAAACCCTAGCTCCTTCTAGCCTATAAAATAAGGGGTAGGGGTACCATTTAGAGGAGGAAAAATATAGCAAAGAAACTCTGCCCATTTTCCGAATCCATTGTCCCAACCCTTTAGCCTTTCCTCAAGCCAAAGGAGAATTAACGCAAAGCAGTTGGAGGACAGAAGAGGAGGAACCCAGGATCAGGATCAAGGAGCGGTGGCCGGTCTCGACTTTGATTGTAAGTTGATTCATTTTTCAAATAATAAAAGAATACTTTTCCCGTCCCAGTGCATGAGTTATCCATGGTTTGTTTAATTTATGCTTAATTTCTAACCCTCAATTAGAAAAGTAGCATGCATGCGTAGTGGCTTGTCTTGATTGCAAGATTATCTTTGGAAGGAGTAGCGCAAGCAAGCGGGCAAAGCGCAACGGAGGATCTACACCAAACATCAGTAAAAAGGTTAGTAGTTCCTTTCCATGCATGTATCGTGAAAGAGGGGTTTAAGTTTTGGGTGGTAGGTTAAAAAGTAATTTCTTTACGGGCAAAATCTGCATGCAAGTCTGACCCTAGTTTGCTAGTTCATAGGGTATTTTTCCCAACAACAGATACAGATATAGAGAATTCAGAACCAATATTGGAGAGAATGATTAGAACCATTTGTTTCTCCTCCTTCGATTTATCAACCCCACAAGATTTGAGTTGCGATAGTAAATCCTTGAATTTTGTAAAGAAATCTTGGATATTGTCAAATTTTTTTGGATCCAATGTGAGTAGTTACACCTCCAACATGTGTCCCCTCATCTCATCTTGTTTTTCAAATATCCCTTCCAAGGTGGTCCAATCTTCATTGGGAGTATTACAAGAAGATATGTGAAAAAGGAGATCAAGAGAAATAACACTGCAAATTGTTTCGAGTGCCTCATCCATGCGATTTAAGTACTTGGATTTTTCTATGGATGATGTCAGTTATGTATCTGTATTCAAGGTTAACCTGCACAACCCTCTAGTTCATATATGTATGGCTATTTTCTCTTTCCATGAAAAATAGTTGTAAGGTGTAAGAATGAATTATTTTTGGAAATCCATCTTTCCGCTCTCTTCAATATTTTGTACCTACAAAACAATTTGGTGTAGCTTTTGATTAGCAGTCCGTCAACTCTGATACCATGTAAATGTGTTGAACCTACATAGACTATATCTATCTTAAAAATAATACACACATTTTCACTAGAGAGAATTTGAGAAAGAAGAAGAAGGAGATAAAAGAATGAAAGAATTCTCATTAACAGTTATGAATAATAAATAATTTACACATGATATACTATGTATAAATCAATGAGTGTGCACTGGAGGAGAAACAATGCACCATAGTGGTGGTCTAGATTTATCTGGACACACACCAAAAATTATGGGAGTGAACTGCCACCTAGTCTAGTCTCTCAGGTAGTTACATGAGTGAACTGCCACCTAGCTGAGTTAACTAGTCAACTAGTCTTTAGTTAACTAAATGAACAGAGAGTAGTGAGGAGTAGATCAGAGAATCAAGGGTAATGATCTATTCTGGTGATGATCCCAATTCAAGTGAGCATTAGCATGGTGATGATCCCAATGTTGCATGGTGATAAAACCATTGCAACATCTAAACTCAACTCAACTAGTCAAACTGAAGTGTCAACTGAAAGAGAATATTCTCCAGGTGGAATATTCTCCCCTAAAATATAGGAGACTAGATAATGACTAATTATCACTAATAAACAAGGAAAAACCTTAGGAAAAATAAATCCTAGGTGTGTGTGAAGTAACTCCAACAAATATTTTTTTCAAACAAGTTAATCCCTTCTGATTATCCCAGATCGCTTATGGGTGCAAGGATAAGAGCATACTATGATTTCAAGTATCCGAAAAACACCTCTTGAATATGTGATGATGTGTGCAACAAGTGACAGTGAGTGATGGATTTTTAATAAGTTAAGTGAGCAAATTTTGACATGTGGACATCGCTTGGTCCTTTACAATGGTTTCTTACCTCTAACTTATTATGTTTCACAAACAATCCTTGCTGAAATTGAAAAATCCCTAAGTAACTAGCATGGTGGACATGTGGGTCCTTACAGATGAACATTAATCTCCCTAGGATGTTTTCTAATCTAAGAAATACTTGAAACTATTCCTAGATTGTGAACATGTGGGAATGTATGGGCCCTTATAATGCTTTAAACTTCCTAATTGAGTTACTCTAGAAATTTGAAACTATGTTAAGATTGTGCACATGTGGGATCTTACAATTCTTTAAGATTAAGTTTCAAAAAACAAACTAAGAGGTATTGGCCTCTCCTAGAGATTTTTATAAAGGGAGATGGAGGTTTTTTAAGAAATCCCTTTTTCTGATTTCCAATATCACACAAAGGTGTGAGGAAAGAGCATACTCCCAGATTGAAAAAATAATCTCCTAGTCTCGTTTTAATGTGGTAATTGTAAAAACAAAGAAACTAAACTTTAAGAATTCAAATGCTCATGATACACCATCCATGTGGAAACAAAAAGGGAAAGAGATTATGGTTATTTTCATCCTTTTAAGTGCCTGGGTTAGCTAATTACTAATGCAAAAAAGAACTCTAAAGAATAATTGTTGCTTCTTTACAAAGTGCAAGAAATATAAATCTAAGCTACGAAAAATACTAATAGTAATAATAATAATTTTTTTTTGCACAGTCGTGCAGATCCGCGGGGTTTTGGAACCGATAGTCGCACAGTTCTAAAAAATCCGCGCGGTTCAGTGTGATCAACGCATTTATTTTTCCCGAACTCGTGCACACAGAGAAATGATAGGCTCTCAATTTTAAGATGAATTCAACCAACACATGGCTAAATTGAAGTGTCTGAAGGGTAGGATAGGCTGGTTTTGGACCCTGCAAACATTAAAAAGTGATAATAACAACTCTAATAGCCTACTTGAGGAGGAATTTTGGATTCCTTTCCCCATTATGGTTGCCAAATGTTTTGGGGATTTTTTTCACAAGAGTGAGCAAAAGAGAGTCGCTTAACTATCCTGGTATGATAACAAGGCATAACAAAAGGATGGTTAGAAAGTTAGTGGAACTGCAAGTTAGAAAACAAGATATAAAGAAATCAAATAACAACTAAAAAAAAGAAACAAACTAAACTAACATAAACAAGTGATGCATGAAATTGAACACATGAAATAGTTACCCAATAGAACCGAGTCTTCGAATTGAGTGCACCAAGAGGACAAATATGGAACAATGAATCCTCTATTACTCTTAAGGGAGGGTCCTTTGGTCCCTCAAACAAACTAGAGCTATCACTCTCCAATGATGAGTCTACAATGGTGAAAAATACCCAAAACTTAGCTTCACAAGAGGTGTGGATATTTCTCAATGCTACACTAGCTCAAAACTAGTGGCTCAAGGGAAAGATGGCTTTCTACAAGAGAATTATGAACAACATAACAATGCTATGGATTATTCTTCTTTTTTGCATACAATGATCCTCTATTTATAGGAGGATGGAAAGATATTCTTCAACTAGTTCCAAGTGTGAATGGGAGGCCTTTGGAGGTACCTCCCATCCCTTTCAATGATCCCAAGGAAAAATTTGGGGGTGATTTTGTGTATGGGGGAGATCCCCTTAATCCCAAAAGTGGGTGAGGCCTGACCAAACTCATCAATGCATCATTTTCGCATCCACACATGTTTCCTGATTTTCAGTCATGCGGATCACACACTGTGCACGTTGTACGCTATGTTAACCTGCATAGATGTGCATGCATTGTATTTGCTGAATGTGCACAAAAAATCATGATCTTTTTGCATAGTTTTGTAGGTATCTTTAAAATTTGAATGTGATCCTTCCATAATTATTGGTAGTATGTTGTGTTGGGTTTTTCATCCATTGTTTGTATTTTTCTGAGCAATTTTTTAGTGATAATAGATTCCCCTTGATGTCTGAGGTCAGGAGCATATGTATAGTCGAAATACATCAATATTTCTTTCTACTAAAATTGATGTAAACATAGGAGAATTGTAGCTGTTGTTGAAGAGGGATGGTAGGACCGTCCCGTAATAGGAAGAGGGGATTCATAGTAGTGTCAAAAATTCTCCGAAAACTGAAATAAAAATTTTAATCTTTGTACAAACGAGGTGGGCATGCCCCATGATCGTGTCATGAAACCAAAAAAATATGAGTGTAACTGCAAATTTTTGATGAAATGGATATCTGCAATTCCCTCGGGGGTGTCAATAATGACATATGACTGTTCTTGGGAATGAACTAGCTCAGAATCGAGTGGTGAATGACTCAGAGGCATTGATGGCCTATCAATTTCAAAGGTCTTCGACTACTACTAAAAACTACAATGGTCGCATAGTAAGACCCACCGCAACATGAAACTTTGTTGGAGTCGAATGTTATGGGGATCAACAACATCATAGAGAAATGATAACTCTTTCTGTTTCATCTGAGACTACTCATTAATAGTGGAATGAGAGCTAAGATACTTCCACCTTCTTGGAAACTTGTTGCTGTCGACACAGAAGGTGATGTGACTACAAGAAGCGAAGGGCTTCTTGATATCTTGTTGATCAAAATGGTATGAGGAACTGTAATGGTGACATGGACGAAGCTCAAACTAGAGGGGATGAAAGAACTACTCTTGGTTGGGGAAAACAGGAGGATGGAAACAACCATAAAACATGATTTGGTGTTAGGGGGACGACTTGATATTCAGGTAAACTGTGTTGAATGTGTAAAACTGCAAAGGAGTGGATGAGGGGACATAATACATATTTTGAGGACAGAGTTGTCGGTGCAAGTCATTATTTTGGTCTATGATAGGGATAACATTGCAAATATGGTAATGAAAATGAAATTCCCCAACCAAGAGCGAGATGGATTGCTGTGTGCCAAGGAAAAAGATGCCACCAATTGGGATGGAAAAAATCTATTCTACCTACTGAAATTTGAAATGTGCTTTATACAATTACCAAATAAATAAAGAATAATTGGGTTGAAAGTACATGTACATAAATGGGTGCCCCAATGAAGAATGGTCTGGCCTCGTGGAGCAAAAGTAGGGGAATGTAATTGATGAAGGGTGGGGGCCCCATGGGTGGGTTTCTGTACCAGGTAGATGGATGGAGGATAAAATTGTAGATGGGAAATTGATGTTGGATGATATGTAGGGTTAATGATAATGCATAGGTGCATTTAATGTAACCAAGAACATGATGTGGGAGTCCATAATGGGGTGGTTAGCATGATGACGAGGAATAATTATGAAGTTCTTACTCTGGGGTATAACACTACCAAGACTCCTGATCCTAATGGATAGAAAAACATGAGTGTCAATATGCCAAGGGGTAAATATATGTGGGATAACTCATGGATGTGAGAATGCTATTAGTTGAGAGTACCTGAATGTAATGGAGGTGATGATACCACAAAGCTAGGTGTGGGGATCTTAAGGATAAATTTCAAGGGGTGTAACTTGGATATGCAAGTGTGTGCAGAGGGCGTGAGTGCATGCCTTTTTTGAACATATACCTGAAGGGGATATAGTGTGGAAAATACTAAATAGGTTGTATATTGTTGTACCGATTACCTGCACACACAAACATCAAATACATGAAGTGAAAAATATCTGATGATAAAGAACATATGACAGTTATTTGATATAAATGAGAGTGAGAAAGCATACCTGATCTTTTGACATTGGTGGGAAACATGATCCCTTGATGAAAATTTTAGTTGTCCTTGGAAGGAGACCAAGGAAAAATGAGTTCGTAGAAGAGGTAATCCCTAAAGGAGGGTAGGAAACGATGAGTTCCTAGAAAAATCCACTCCCTAAGGGAGGCCAGGGAGCCATGAGTTCATGAAAAAAGCACTACTTGAAGGAGGTCATGGAAAATTGAGTTCTTGGAAAAGGAAATCCCTAAAGGAGGCTAGAGAACCATGGGTTCCAGAACAAGGCCCTAACTATTGGAGGCCAAGGAATGATGGGTTTGTAAAAAAGTCACTCCTTGAAGGAGGCCATGGAACAATGAGTTATTGGAAAATGCATGCCCTAAAGGAGGCTAGGGAACCATGGGTTCCCGAAAAGGGCACTCCCTAAGGGAGGCCATAGAACAATGGATTCCTTAGAAAGGTTCTCCCTGAAGGAGGTCGGTGAACCATGGGTTCCTGAAAAAAGGCACTCCCTAAGAGAGGCCACATTTCCCTACAGGGGAACTGAAAATGAACAAAGCTAAGGGGGCCTTGCCACAATAAGTAATGAAACTATCTTGGTGGATCATTTCGATTAGGCCATGTGTCTTGTAATCACATGATGTATGGGGGAACTGGACATAAGGTGGTGATATAATGGTTCCCATGAAGGGTATATTGTGGGTTGGTGTTGTGTCTAGAGATAGGTCTTATGGGACCAAGGTTGGAAGTGGTACTGCCCCCTGTATTATGATATGAGGACTTAGGGAAGGGTTTTTCCAAATACCCAAGATTACATACCAAAGGTAAAATAATAGGAAATTTAAAGTTGAACATCCAAAAAAGAGGATCTGAAACAATGTATCAGATCCATTATTTTTTGTAATATCTATTGGGGGATTTGGGACTTTAAACTGCATGGAAACATATCTTATATGGGCATGATTGGTCATCATGGAACTGGAGTCCTTGATATCCCTATCAATGACAAGAGACGATCTTATTTGAGAGGGAGTAATGAACTTATCAAGGGAGATAATATTAGAGGGTGTACCCATTGAATTGCTAGGACCCTACCAATAGTGGATAGGAGAACCTAGATGTATTGGAAGAAGTAGTGGCCTCAAAAAATTCATCATCTTCTGGGAATAATGTAGATTGTATTTCATGGTTTCTTTGGGATTTGGGGGAAGAAACATGCATGGATTCCCCCAAGGATGAATGAATATGTACATCCTCCCATCCTAAGTGGTGAAGAGGTGGTTCTAGAGGCATGCATTCATTTTTGGTTGGAGTGGATGTTGCATGACTAGTGGTAGTGGGCACATAGTGCATGGACTCAATCTGAGCAACATGATGTGATATTCTATTATGAGAATGTTGAGGGTGGGATCAGTGTAGGAGAGATGATCGATGGTGATGATGTGTCCCTCATGTGGGAATATCATGACTTGAAAGAGGGAAGACACCACAACACTCATGACATAGATGAAATCATGACTAAGGATAATATTTTAATCCACCGAACCATCCATGAAAACTACATTGATCAAAACCATCTTACCACCTAACTCAGTGGGGATATTAGGTAATATCCCTAAGGGGTAACATATTCTACCATCAAAGGCTCTTAACTTAGTCATTGATGGGATAAGAGTAGGGGAGCCTAGTTGTTTCCAAGATGATGAGGACATAATGCATGAGGATTCCCCATCTTCTATAATACACCAATAAACTGTAAAGTTGTTAATGATGACTCGCATTTGAAATGGGGTAGAACATGGAAATCGTGCTTGGATAAGTTGATCCCAATAAAGGGTGATGGTACATGATGGGTGTTGGTATACACTTCCATTTTCCTTACAAGGATAATTTCTTGTAGACATTGTGGTACTAGAGGTGGAAGGGGTTCCCCCAAGTCTATATGATTGTGCCCCAGTCATGAGGTAGATTGGGTTTGAGGGGGGG
>JZKD02S2235000.1:981469-1006679 GCA_000966675.3 Picea glauca
GGGGTAACAAATGATGTCGAGGTGTATGGAACCTCACCTGATGGAATAATGGGTGCATACTGGGGGAGGGGGCATGTTGAATTAGTGTAAGGAGAAATACTAAATTTTATGGTGTTGTGTGTGCTCGAAATAAATTGCTTGGACTAGCTCTGGAGTGAGTTTAGGGCACTGATGGGCTGAGTGACCATAGATATCACAAAATGGGAAAGTGTGATTAGTCCATGCATGGGCGCTATATCTATGATTGGTTTGATTATATTTCTATTGGGCACTTTATTTCCCCCATCTGTACAAGCCTTGCCCCCATGCCATGGGCGTTGATAGTAGGTGTTTCTCTTCTTACTTCTTGTTTGTGGTAGATGGCCAATAAAACTAGGAGAGGGAGCCCAAGTTTTTCCTAAATGGGAAGAAGAGAATGGGGTTATATATGGTATGCTTTTTGGTCCTTCCATGGTGGTTGATGGTTGGAGAGACAATTCCTGAGGAGGAGGGGATACTAGATGGGTCGATTGTTTTGGATAGTGGTGCCTAGTGAGGTGGACCCAAACAAAGATAATCCTAAAACAATGGCACTAACTGTTGTGTGTGATGGTTGTACTAATGTGTCAGCCAAATTGGGAACACCTCCCCATATTGGGGGGAAGTTTTCAGATGTTTAGAATGATGGCGATGTTGTGGTTCCTGTATGGTTCTAGACTATATGTATATGTGTGCACGTGGTAATGCGAAGAATAAACAGACAATTACTTTGGTAAATTTGGACTATCTCAACAATGTTTTGAAAGCTATATGTAATCAATCAATGGTAATCATACATAAACAAGTAACAATGTAATATAGTTTGGGGTTTTATCCATTTGGGGGAATAAAATAAAATGCACTTTTCCTAATAGACCTACCATCCTTCCTCTCAAAAAGTATTGGGCCTTCCAAAAACACTCAACATTGGGGAATGAATCCATCGGAAGAGGATCCAGTGAAGGTATGAATAATTAGTTATAATGAGGGGTGAAGGGTTTTTATCCCGAAAGGACTGGAAATATTTCCCAACAACTATTCAAAATTTGATTAAGGTGTGATTGCAGCCCAAAACCGCCACCCAGGTAGACACAATCTAGAATTGGCCACTAAGTACCTCGATCAATCACACCATTTGTATTTTCATCCTAAAAAAATGATCATAGGATGGATGCTTTCCAACGGTTGGGTGACCCAAGGAGACACACACAAAAAAATTGGACCTCGGACTTCAACCCTTCATGGGTGTCTCCCTTCCTTATGGTGTAAGAAATTTTGATTTGGAGGATTTTGGTACCCTATTTCACAAATTTACAAGTTTTAATGAGAAAAGGATAATGGGGATTTATTTGGATACCTATCCCCAAAATCATAACTTAGACTACACTTTTCGTTTTGCGTTCCTCTTGTGGAGGTTAGAAAATGTGTTGATTATGGTTTCTTTTATAATTTGAAAGTGGGTTGTGAAGTTGGGGTCATGGACCAACTTAGTTTATTAAGAGTGGTGTGAGCAAACTATTTTTTCAAATATGTGAATCCCTTATGATTATCCTAGATCAATTATGGGCGCGAGGAGAAGAACATACTACAATTTCAAGTATCTGACAAACACCTCTTGAATATGTGATGATGTGTGCAAAAATTGATAGAGAGTGATGGATTTTTAATAAGTTAAGTGAGAAAAGTTTGGCATGTGGACATCGCTTTGTCCTTTACAATGGTTTATTACCTCTAACTTATTATGTTTCAATAACAATCCTTGATGAAATTGAAAAATCTGTAAGTAACTAGCATGGTGGACATGTGGGTCCTTACAGATGAACTTTAATCTCCATAGGATGTTTTCTAATCTAAGAAATATTTGAAACTATTACTAGATTGTGAACATGTGGGAATGTATGGGCCCTTATAATGATTTAAAATTCCTAAGTGAGTTACTCTAGAAATTTGAAACTATCTTAAGATTGTGCACATGTGGGCCCTTACAATTCTTTAAGATTAAGCTTCAAAAAATAAACTAAGAGGTATTGGCCTCTCCTAGATATTTTTATAAAGGGAGATGGAGGTTTCTTAAGAAATCCCTTTTTCTGATTTCCAATATCACACAAAGGTGCGAGGAAAGAGCATACTCCAAGATTGGAAAATAATCTCCTAGTCTCGCTTTAATGTGGTGATTATAAAAACAAAGAAACTGAACTTTAAGAATTCAAATGCTCATGATACACCATCCATGTGGCAACAAAAAGGGAAATCGATTATGGTTCTTTTCATCCTTTTAAGTTCCTAGGTTATCTAATTACTAATGCAAAAAAGATCTCTAAAGCATAATTGTTTCTTCTTTACAAAGTGAAAGAAATATAAATCTAACATACTGGAAATAATAATAATAATAATAATAATAATTTTTTTGCACAATCGCGCGGATCCACGCGGTTTTGGACCTGATAGTCGCACAGTTCTAAAAAGTCATGCGGTTCAACGTGATCAACACGTCTATTTTTCTCGAACTCGTGCACATGCAGAGAAATAACAGACTGTCAATTTTAAATGAATTCAACCAACACATGGCTAAATTGAAGTGTCAGAAGGGTAGGCTAGGCCTGTTTTGGACCCTTCAAACATTAGAAAGTGAGAATAACAACTCTAATAGCCTACTTGAGGAGGAATTTTGGATTCCTTTCCCTAGTATGGTCACCAAATTGTTTGGGGATTTTTTTCACAAGAGTGAGCAAAAGAGAGTCCCTTAACTACCTTGGTATGATAACAAGGCATAACAAAAAGATGGTTAGCAATTTAGTGGACCTACAAATTAGAAAACAAGATATAAAGCAAGCAAATAACAACTAAAAATAAGAAACAAACTAAACTAACATAAACAAGCGATGCATGAAATTGAACACATGAAATGGTTACCCAATAGAACTTAGTCTTCAAATTGAGTGCACCAAGAGGAGAAATATGGGACAATGAATGCCCTATTCTTCCTAAGGGAGGGTCCTTTGATCCCTCAAAAAAACTAGAGATATCACTCTCCAATGATGATTCTACAATGGTAAAAAATACCCAAATCTTAGCTTCACAAGAGGTGTGGATATTGCTCAATGCTACACTAGCTCAAAACTAATGGCTCAAGGGAAAGTTGGCTTTCTCCAAGAGAATTATGAACAACATAACAATGCTATGGATTCTTCTTTTTTTTTTTTCATTCAATGATCCTCTATCTATAGGAAAATGGAAATATATTTTTCAACTAGATACAAGTGTGAATGGGAGGCCTTTGGAGGTACCTCCCATCCCTTTCAGTGATCCCAAGGAGAAATTTGGGGGTGATTGATCCATAATGGATCTAGGAACCAAAATGGGTCCAGGAAGGCCTAAAAATAAAAGTGATAAGAATCACGTCAAAATGGACATGTGCACAGGCCTCGTCATTATGAACCCAACACAACTTGAACAGGCTCAAACAACCACCGTATGCGAAAGATATTATGTTCTGTTCATTTTGCTAAACATGCAAAATTGTGCTGACTGTACAGTCCGTATAGTCTATATAATGTTGATGTGGCAACTGACCGTATAGTCCATACAACCATACAATGACATGGGAGGTGCGGTGACTGGGCAGGTGTGACAGACGTGGTTGAATCACATTTTGGACACGTGGCATATTGGTGGGAAAATGTAATGGTGCCACATGGCCCAGTCATAGGCTGCCACCTGACACCCTTTCATTAGTTTGTTGGTTATGGAAACAAAATGTTATGGACTCCATGGGAGTCGAAGCCATGACGTCCGATTCAAGAAGAAGAGCTTTGGCAAGGTCCGACTACCAGCCCACCCATGTTGTGAATTAACCACTATGGCCACAATATTATATTTAAACTTACCATTGTTGTATTGCGGGTGGAGAAAAGGGCCGGGGCCTAGCCCCAACCCTCGGTTCAGCGTTATCCATGCGAACTGAGACCTATTTTTTTCATTTTTGGTGCGATCTATTTCGTTCAGTCCATGATCTATGTCTCGACGCAGTCACATGTAACTACCACATGACCATTCCTTTATACGATTGGCATAGATTTATGGGGTTAGCATTGATCAGCTGGGCTAGCCCACTGACTAGGGAACGTAACCAGGGGCTAAATGATCGAGGGTCTAACCATTATGGCACGTGGAGGCATAAGGGCATGACCATATGGCCTGGTGCATACAAACAAGAGATAGGGACCGGAGGGGGCCAATGCGCCAGCCTAACGCTTGGCCACATGGAGGGCGCACACATGACCAGGGGCCCAAATTTCAGAGGTTGCACCCAATATTTGCCAATTTTATGGGTTTTTAACTATATGTTAAATATTTTATTTGATGTTTCAGCCAATTTTGAGAGATTTTGGCCATTTTTGGAGGATCTGGAGCCCTTTTTTAGGCCAGATCTTGGGGAGAAGTTGGGAGGTTTGTTGCCAACTTCAAGCCTATATAAACTAGAGGTTCCTGGAAGCCTTAGAGAGGTTCATAATAGGGAATTGCTGAATAATTCTAAATCCAAATCCGTTTTTGTGCAGGGAAGTCATTGAGGAGAGAAACTTTGCAGGACATTTCTGGGAGCTTCGTCCATCCATTTTTAGTGCCGTCAGTTGTGTTGGGCTCTTGAGATCTAGAAGAACATAGCCAACTCATTTTGTAATCCATTTGGAACTTTTATTATGTACTTTTGAATCTTTTAAGAGAAATAAGAAAGCCTCACCCACTGAGACAAAGGCCCGAAGACATAGGCGAGATTGATGAATGCTGTTAACAACTTTATTGTTATGGTTTGTTGTTTCTTTGTGCTTATTTCCAGATCTATATATCTTATTATGGATGCCATGTTTCATCATTAATTCTTCCTCTTTCATCAATTTATTAAATGGTTAATGAACTCATGTTTTAAAACTCAACCATAGTCTGTAAAAGATCTTTTCAGATCAAGTGGTATCAGAGCTAGTTGAGAGTTGGTTTTTGAGTTTTCATGATTACCAAGGAAAATCTGAATCGTGGTGAAGGCGAGCTTGTTGAAGACAATCAAGAGATTGGATCGAGAAAGAGAACTTATCACAGTGAGAAGATGGAATCAGAAGAGGGAATTTATCATGAGTAGAAAGATTTTCGAAATAATTTCTTTGCCATGTCAGAGATGGTGAAGGTTCTATATGATGATTACTTGGAGCGAAAGAGATTGATTCTAGAGGAATATTCAAAGGTCAAAAGTGAAGAAGGAGAGGATCCTCCTAAAAATCCTCCTTCACCTCCTTCTTCTCCACCAACTTTTTCTTCTTCAAGTACAAGTTCTAAGTCCACCGCAAGAAAACATGTCCACAAACATAAACAAGATATGCTTTTACTTAAGTTTGATGTGAAATTTGAATTACACATGTATGATGGTGAAGTTAATGCAGAGAGGATTGATAACTGGGTCAAATAGATGGAGGTTTATTGCAATGTGCAAAAAATCAAGGACGAGGCAACTCAAATCAAATTGGAATTTCTTCGACTTGCAGGCACAACACTCATATGGTCACAAAGCAAGTTGCAAAATGGCATGCAACAAGTGGGTAATGTATTTCCATCATGGAAAGTTTTTGTTTCTGCACTTAGAAATCAATTTTGTCCTTTGGGTTATAAAGAGAAGGCTTTAATTGAATGGCAAGGTCTTAAACTAATAATGGGACAAACAATGCAAGAATACACAGATGAATTTCATAAGATGGCATTGATGTTAGACATTCCATTACATACCCAAGAAACTCTTATGAATTATATAGGAGGTTTACCTGCACATATTTGTAACACTGTATTTATGTTTGGACCTACTAATTTTGATGAGGTTTTTTTTCAAGCAACATACATTGAGGCAGGGAAAACATGAGTTAGTGTATCAGGGGAATCATATTCAAGAAGAGAGGAAAAAAGGAAGTGGAATGGAAAGAAGGAAAATTCAGTGGCAAGAAAGGAAGATAAGCTCTCTTGAAAGAATTACAAGAAAGAAGGGCATGATGATGACCATTGCTGGAAATTGCATCTCGAGAAGAGACCGAAGTGGTTCAAAGAGAGGAAAGGGAGGCAAACCGTTGCAGCAACAACATGACCAATAGACTTGGGATCAGATTCAAGTGATGAATATAAAATCTCAGTGGTTGGTTTGATAGGTAAAATGGGTGATGGATTTGATTCTAGAAGTAAATTGTTTTTCTTAAGGGTCATAATGAGGAACACTAAGTTCGACACATTGATAGATAGTGTATCTCAATATAAGTTGATTTCAAAGGAAGTGGTTAAACAATTGGGATTAAACAATTAGATGCATCATAAACCTTACTCAATTAAATGGATAAGAAACAATCATAAATTGCACATAACAAAGCAATGCACATTAAATTTTGAAATTTCATCTAAGTTTGTGGATGAGGTAACGTGTGATGTGGTGCCACTAAATGAACCTGGAATGGTCTTAGGCAGTTCTTTTTTGTATGATCGCAAAGCAATCTTCTACAGGGAACATAATCATTATCACTTAACCAAAGCAGGCAAGGAATATTTTGTACATGCTCATCACTTAAAAGAAAATCAATCTCTTCAAACAATGGAATAATTAAGAAAGGTAGCTCATGCAAGAAACACACCTATAATTGTGCCAAATCAAGTAATAGATCTTAAGCAAGAACATGAGATGATTGTAGAATGGAAGTTCAATCATACTTTGCTTCAAGATAAGCTAATGTCGTGCAAGTATTGCAAACATATTATCTCATTTGTAGTCATATTTCTGATGTTATCATTAGTAATGTTGTCAATATGAATGATATTGGCTTCAGTAAGATGTGACAGAGTACAAGTGGCTAACAATATGATGCCAATTATCATGGTTGTTTTACAATTGATCTTGATGAGACAGGTGCACATGACAGAGTTTAAAGACAGAGAACAAGTGGGGTGGCCTATCCCACACTTGATGACTGGTTAGTATCCTTTTGGAGGACCAAAAGATCTTAGTGGGGAGACATGATCCATAATGGATCTAGGAACCAAAATGGGTCCAGGAAGGCCTAAAAATCAAAGTGCTCATAATCGCTTCAAAATGGACGTGTACGTAGGCCTCGTCATCACAAACCCAACACAACTTGAATAGGCTCAAATGGACATCGTATGAAAAATATATCGTGTTCTGTTCATTTTTCCATACAAGAAAAATTGTGTTGACTGTACAGTCCGTACAGTGCTGACGTGGCAGCTGACCATATAGTTAGTTGCCATACAATGATGTGGCAGGTACATTGACTGGGAAGGTGTGGCGGACATGGTCGAATCACATTTGTACACGTGGCATATTGGTGGGAAAATGTAACAGTGCCACATGGCACCCCTTCATTGTTTTTTTGGTTATGGAAAAAAATTGTTATGGAATCCACGGGAGTAGAACCCGTGATCTTCGGTCTCGGCGGAAGAGATTTGGCAGGGTTGGGCTACCATCCCACCCACGTTGTGACTTAACCACTATGGTCACAATATTATATTTAAACTTATATTTGTTGTATTTCGGGCGGAGAAAAGGGTTGGGGCCTACCCCCAACCCTCGGTTCATCGTTATCCATACGACCTAATACCCATTTCATTCAGTCCGTGATCTATGCCCCGACGCGATCACATGTAACTACCACATGACCACTCCCTTATACAATTGGCGTAGATTTATGGGGTTAGCACTGATTGACCAGGCTAGCCCACCGACCATGGCACATAACCAGGGGCTAAACAACCATGGGTCTAACCGTTATGTCGTGTGTACATAAAGGCACGATCATATGGCCCAATGCATACGACCAGGAGCCAGGGACTAGAGGGGGCCAACACGCCAGCCTAGAGATTGGCCACATGGAGGGAACACACATGACCAGGGGCTCAAATTTCAGGGGTTGGGCCCAATATTTGCCAATTTTATTGGTTTTTGACTATATGTTAAAGATTTTATTTGATTTTTCAACCAATTTTGAGAGATTTTGGCCATTTTTGGAGGATCTGGAGCCCTTTTCGAGGCCAAATCTTGGGGAGAATTTGGGAGGTTTGTTGCCAAATTCAATCCTATATAAAACAGAGGTTCTTGGCAGCCTTAGACAGGTTCAGAATAGGGAAATGATGAAGAATTGTAAAGCCAACACCATTTTTATGTAGGTATGCCATTTAGGAGAGCAACTTTGTGGGCCATTTCTGGGAGCTTCGTTCATCCGTTTTCAGTGCCATTAGTTATGTTTGGTTCTTGAGATCTAGAAAAACACAATCATATCATTTTGTAATCCATTTGGAACTTTTATTATTTACTTTCAAATCTTTGAATAGAAATAAGAAACCCTCACCCACTGAGACAAAGGCCCAGAGATGAAGGCGAGATTGCTAAAATCCGTTAAAAACTTTGTTGTTTCTTTGTGCTTATTTCCATATCTGTATATCTTATTATGTCCGCCATGTTTCATCATTAATTCTTCCTCTTTCATCAAATTATTAAATGGTTAATGAACTCATGTTTTAAAACTCAACCATAGTCTTTAAAAGATATTTTCGGATCAATGATTTTGTGTATGGGGGAGATCCCATTCATCCCAAAAGTGGGTGAGGCCCAACCAAACTCATCAACGCATCATTTTCGCATATGCACAAGTTTCCTGATTGTCAGTCATGTGGACCACACACTATGTGCATTGTACGTTGTGTTAGCCCACGCAGATGTGCGTGCACTGTCTTTGCTGAATGTGCACAGAAATTGAAGATCTTTTTTGCATAGTTTTGTAAGTATCTTTCAAATTTGAATGTGATCCTTCCATAATTATTGGTAGTATTTTGTGTTGGGTTTTTCATCCATTGTCTGTATTTGTCTAAGTAATTGTTTGGTGATAACATAGAGTCTTTGCAAAAATATTGGAAGAATAAGAAGAAATATAAGTTTGATCAAAGAAAGAAAGGATCCAAAAGTCCTTTCAACAGAAATATCCCAAAACAAAATCAACAAGATTAGTTAGCTAAAGATGAATCTAAGAGAGAAGAATACTTGGAAAAAAGAGGAATACCACCAATCCAATGTTGGGGATGCAAAGAAGATCGCCTATACAAGGATTTCCCTAACAGATAAGATAAAGTGAATGCCATGCACAACATCCAATTAGATACAACAGTAGAAGATATGGGAAGAATACAAGCATCCCTAGAAGATCGACAAGCATAATACCAATTCAATATGATCAAGGTGGAATGTAAGATCATATGATCGAGGTGGAATGTAAGATCATTAATAATAATGTTTCTATATTAATTGATTCAAGAGCAAGACATTCTTACATTGATCCTAAAATAGTGGATAGATTAAATTTGGAGAAAATTAAGCTTGAAAAATCAAGTTTGGTTCAGCTAGCCACTGAAACCAAAAGAAGGATCAATGATTCTGTTAGAAGTTTCCCAATAAATATGAATGGAGTAGGTACAATTTTTTATAGGAATTCATCCCATTAGGATAATATGCTATTATAATTCTAATGGATTAGATGGAAAAACATCATGTTGTCCTAGACTTCCATAAAAATACATTTACATGCCTTGATGAGGAAGGAAAAATAACATTGTGAAAGGAATTCCAAGACCCATTTCTATAAGAGATATTTCAACCTTACAATTGAAGATATGTTTCAGGAAAGGATTTCAATTGTGTTATCTCTCTATAAACTTCAATCAAATGAGAAACAAATGACATAAGCAACCTACAAACCAACTTTGAGACCCAAAACTAGCTTTTCAGACCTGGAGAGGGCTCTCTTGGGAGATGTTGTCTCGGTACAGGATAAGGATTTAAGTTGTCGGCTAGATTTAACACCTTTGAATAATAAGTTCTGGTTCTATTGGTGAAAGAGAGTAAGACCTTGGTATATGGATTCGATTTAAGAGAAAGATGGAAACAAATGACTCTATGACTGAACATGAGAGGATAAAGGCTAAGTAAGCAACAATTTTCAATTTAAAATTGTTGTGTGGCGAGGGGAAAAAACACATGAAGCAACTCGGAGTATCGTTGAGGATGAATTCAAAGTTGACTTAGAGGAAATATAGTTTTTCTGAATGGCATGAATTCCAGGGCGCTACACAGTGAATCCTAGGTTCGAAATTACGTTCCGATTTAGACAAAAATAGATATGAATTAAGAATACAGGAAGTACATACACAAATAAAGGAAAAAATACATCCAACCGCTACAATTAGAATCTTTTCATCAAAGCTTCAATAATTTTTCATTAAATTTCAATCGAGCTCAAGCTACATTCAACAGTCACTGTTGATCAAAATCTGGACCAGGGGTCAAAACTTAGCTCAAAAATCAAAGTTCTCAGAATTGCCTCAAAACAAATGGGTGCATAGCCCTCATCGTCACAAACCCAACGCAACTCATTTGGGTTCAAACGAATGTCGGATGAGAGAGATATCGTGATCTGTTCGAATCACCAAACATGTAAAAAAAAATGTGCTGACTGTACAGAGCATACAGTCCATATGGATGCTGACGTGGCATGTCCATATGATGACATGGCAGAGCTGAATTGGCAGATTCGTATGACACGTGGCATGTGATGAGTTGACAGTTGGACGAGTGATGTTGTGACACGTGGCAATTTTTGGTTGGTTGTACGATGCCACGTGGCCCAGTCGTGGGCTGCCACGTGGCACCTTGTTATTGGTAATGGTTGTGGGTTTTAAAAGTTTATGGGCTCTGTGGGGATCGAACCCCAGACTTCCTCTCCCGTGCAAAGCCTTTGCAAAGTCCGCACTACCAACGTACCACACGGTGTGTCTTGTTATATATGTGGGTTAAAATATATTTGAATTTGATTTGTGTAACGGTTGGCGCGGGGGTCCGGGCTGGGGCTTAGCCCCAGCCCCTGGTCGAACACCTTATACCATATGAATTTAATATATTGCGTGCACGTGGGATTTGGTACATTTTAAAAAAATGTTATCCCCCGGTTGCACACTCCATTACATATGATCGACGATTCATTTGCTCGCGGGGTTGGATTTGTTAATGGTTACAACACCATAGCCCTGGTCGTATACACATATCACATATGAATGTGTCTATTTGTTTGTGAATTTTGGAATTGGTTTTTAAAAATGGTTGTACAAACATACGCTGACACTTGTCGGTTATCCATTTGCCTTTGAACGGAGCCCCTTTTGCGATAACGCGAGGTCACATGGACCCTTGTGACCGCAGCCTTGGCGGTTAGGGGCTAGGCGCGCCCATAACTATTCGACAGTTTGACCATTTTGTGGTTACATGCATGTGCTAGGTTTTATAACGATTTGAGCGCGTGATCTAGGTTGGCCACACAGAGGTGTGTTTTGGGGAACCAGAGACAACAAGCTTGAAGGAAGAAAATGGTAGGAGGCCTATCTTCTTCATTTTTTGGCCAAATGAGGTGCCGAAAAAGCCCAGCTAGGGGTTTTTGGACGTTCTGAATCCATTTTTCAAATCCATTTGAAGACTTATTTTTTAGGTTTTTAACCATTGAAGTTTCAGAGAGCTCTAGGGAGCTTGAAGCCCTCATTGATTGAGGTCATGCTCAGATGAGACCATGTTTTTTTTCTGTGATTGAATAATCATTTTTGGCTAATTATTATGATCTGAACACTTTGGGATAGGTTTAAGATCTATTTGAAGACTTTTACAGGTGTTGTTTCCACAGAGAATCTCAGGGAAGCTTAAGGCCACATGTAGAAGAGGTCATGCCCGGATGAGCCATGATCCATTTTCAGAGTTCTATTAGTCATTTATGGGGTTTTTATGTATTCTGAACCCAATGGTACAATCAATATTTCCATTGGAGTTGAGCAGCAGCTTGTAAAATAATATTTGACAAATTAATCCTAGAGAGCCAAGTCCATTGAAGGAGGCTCAAGGAGATGTAGCCCAGAGAGGGGTGAACTCCTTTATCATCTTGTTATTGTTGTGAGTTTGATGGTTTATTTGCTGCAAGTTATATTTGCTGTGCACTTATTTAAAACACATATTTAACCATTTAAAAGAAAACAATTTCTCACACATGAACATTTAAAAGAAGAAGCATAAACTTGGCACATAATCTATCTTGCATATTTTAACACATTGAGCAAGGTCCTGTAAATTTTTATTTTAATGAAGTAGAGGGTGCTTGCATAGCATAACAAGTCAGCCCACTATTTTCAGATCAATTGTCTACACTAGTTTTCCAACCAACCTGGCTTACATTGAAAAGATAAAATATATAGGCAAGGGCACCGCTTGGGCTACCCTGTTCTCTAACTACTATCCCTAGACTTTAGGAAAACTGATTGTTCTTTGTTAGAATAACTTTTCGTATGATGCCTTCCCATAAATAGAAACCAACTATATTTGATCGCATCATAATTGCTTGCCTTTTCCATGGGGGTTTGATTATCAACAAGATCTCGCCATGGGGAGAGTGATGTGTCGATGTCTTCCTCTAACAGGGTATATCTGTTAGACTCCCACTGTTCACTATAACGACCTTGATTTATGTCGCGTGCTCATTTGTTGAGATGCATGTGTGGTGAGTGACTACTGACTGTCGTAGTCATTACCAAAAAAAACAAAACCGTCCAAGGGTGATGCTTCTTCAAAACTATCAAGATCCATGCCACGTTTGAGAATACAATAATGAACTCAGTTAATCATGTTTCTTCTGCGCGCTGGCAAGAGTTGTGCGAACTTTCTCCCCGACCACTTTACATTCCTTTCTTCTGAAATCCTTTATGTTTCGTGCAACTGTACGATTGTATCTTGTGAATCTCTGAGCTGTCTCTTGAGGCACGTCACGTTTCCCTCGCGGCCCTATGATGATGACATATTAAGGGTCTTCTCTACTAACTGTCATCTTAGTTCCCTATTTTCATGGTAAATCTCGGTGATAGTGAGCTGCGCTTGCTTCAGCTGCTGAAACGTCTCTCGAATATCTGTGCCTTTGGCATCTGTCCTCCTCGTTCTTCTCTAGTTTTCTCAACTTTTACCTTCGACCGATTCCAACCGAATAACGCACATTAGTAATTCTTCGGCAGGAGACCTTACGCGTGGTTCGCTTGGGACTCAGGTTTCCCCGGTGATCCAGGTGGATATCGGTGGCCACCCACCTTTTCCAACTGGCCCAAAATAGTTTTCTGACAATTTTGGTAATTTACTATTTTTAGCCCTTTTTCACTTCCGAATCCGTTTTGAGGCCCTAAACGATGTTTTCTGGGAAAATGGGTTGCAATATGAAAGATCCTTCGATATTTCCCCCAAAATGAATATCCTCGACGATACCTGATGGGTGTTCTATATTCACTAAAAAAACACTAAAATCCCTCAATTAAATTGTAAACCCGGGGTAAGTAAACTTAGAGTTCTAGAAAAATATGTGCCAAGGTAGAAGGATTGGTAGTAGTATAGTCTAAATAAGGAAGTGGCTATATAAGGGATAATCTATTCAAGCAAATCTATCTAATGATCAAACCCTACTAAGGAATTCAAACTATGTACCCTAAGTAACCTTTGAACGGAGGATCGATGGATAGTTCTAGGAAAGCAAATGAAAACCCTACTTAAAGAAAACTAGTTCAATAATAACAATAAGAAAAAGTAAACTATTCATCTAATAGGCAAATAACAACAACATACTACTTCAACTAGCCTACTTAAATTTAGTAAGCAACTATCCTATGAAAGCAAGTAAATAAACAAGAAAGCAACTATTCTATTAAAGCAAGTAAACAACGAACTAACCTAGGATAACTTCTACAACAAGTAAACTAATTAAGACTACTCAATAAGAAACTAACTAATCTAAGAGACAAGTGAACTCTATTCTTAATTTAAATTTCACAACTATGTCTAATTTACAAAAGGAAATCTACTAAATTGAAAGCATTATGATAATAAAAGAAAGGAAGAAGTAATCTTTAACCTATGATAAGAAAACTATCCCTTAATCTACCAAAGAAAGAAGACTATCTATCCTACAAGAGCACGAAAACTATCTCCTAAGCTATGAAAGCAAGAAAACTATTTTCTAATCTATGAAAACTCAAATATAGTGTTGATGGTTATGTCTCCGGTGTCTTATGATATCGCGATGGTACTTGACAATGAATGATAATTCAAGAGGGATAAACTCGATATTGACTTCAATTGCAAAGTGAAAAGTGTGAATTAGGCAATCCAATGAGAACTTAGCCATTATGAAAACAACATCAACTATCCTGCATATCCATATGACTACTACTCATGCATTAATCATCAACAGTTATAAAGAGGTTATGTTATGAAATTCAATTGCACTCTATACTACGTAAGGAAATTCATACTATACTAAATTCAATCATTAACTACAAATTGAAATTGCAACCTAAATCTAAGAATGTAATTGCAAGTAAGCTAAACTAGTTCTATTTAATAATTCAAATTGCAAAAAGAAGAAATACTCATAAACATAAATTAAACATTATTCTAGCATATGACAAGTAAATGAATGAGCAAATTAATTAACAACTAGATAAGCAAAAACTAAAAAGTAATTGAATAAGCAATCTAAAAATGAAAACTAGAACTAATACTATCCATCCACCGAAGCTCTGACAAAGAAAGCATGAATTAAAATTTTGTTCTAAAACTCTATTTTAAATTTGATTTTAAACTCTATTTCAACATAAAGAAAATCTAATCTATCATCTAATCACACACGGGGTTAGTGTCTAAGCTTGCAAACTTGTTCCTACTAACTACAAAGTTACTGCATATTAACAAAATCCTTCATACTAACCTATAAAAGAGAACTCACACAGTTAAACTATAACAACAAATTATATGACAAAGAAACAAAATAGCAATTTCATATACAAGAAATAAAATAAAATACATCTAAGCTATGAAATTCATAAATAACACATAGAATAGTTACCAAACTGTTGGTGGCCCCCCCAACAATTCGTGGTCACTTCTCAAATGCACACCACGAACTCAGCAAAATGATTTCACCATTAAAACTCAAAAATGAGTCTTATATAATTTTGGCAAATGAAAATGGCAAAACAGAGGAAAAACGTATTTGTCTCTAACACACTACTTCTTCAGCTACTTAACTATTGTATGACCACCACGGTGGTATTTATAAGCTTTACAAACCAAGAGGTTGATCACTGGAGGGTCGAACCTCTTCTAAAAACAGTAAATTACATTAATGGTGCCCTAACTACCAAAATGGAGCGAGCCAATAATAGCCCAACTCAACAACACAAACTGAATTGTCAAGAGTTCGGTAGTTGGAGGGGGCAAGCATAAGCAAAACCCATGTTCTGGATTCGCCCACCACTGGCTTCCAATACCATAATTTCCAAATCTCCCATCGTTTTTGTGCAGGATGGAGTGCCGGACCAAGTACCGGATTGAGTACCAGAATGAGTGCCGAAAGCAAAAACATGCTGCGATTTTTCCCCGTGACACCAAAAAATGCAAATTAGATCCCTGGAAACATAAAAACATACTGATTTATAATCAAGATCATCATAAAAAACGAATTATGCATACCTAGTGTAGATCATATCGTTTTGGCAAAAAATCCCTTCAAAAACTTCTTGAAATCATAAAAATGCATATATACATTCAACAAAAGTATGTAATAAACATCATAAGACTAATCATATCTCGGGCCCAACATTACCCCCACACCTAAGATTTTGCAGGTCCCTCTGCAAACAAAAAGAAATTGCCCTTCATGACTAAACTTGCAAAGGAGGGGGTGGATTAGCTTTAGAAGCTTCTCCCTCTTACCCAGGGGATTTTGACTTAGGCCTTTTGTGATGTTTCAATTTCATCTAGAGACTATTATTGGTGGTAGTCATATCATCAACCAAACACTGTAGAGAATTTGTCTTGGCTTGTAGGACAACATTATCATGGCGTAAATGATGACATAGTGTTTCATGCTATCTAAGTTTGAACTGGAGGGTTTGGAGTTTTTGGAGGCTGCTGATGACATGTGAGGAATACTTATACCCTTTATCTTTTAAACCATGCAAAACAACAATTTTACCTCTGTAAAATTAGTTCCAAAAGTGATTTCCCAAAAGCGCAACAATTCTAGCCTAACGAACTTGTGAAAAATAGGTATCAAAGTGACACTTGTAACTACAAGACAGTAACTCCTGTGAAAAAACTGAGAGAGGTTTTTCTTTTTCAATATTTCCTTTATGAAAATATCTCTTTGTTTTTGCAAATTCACTTCCATTTGTTAGGAAAGCACAAAAACAAAACATGACTAAAACATGAAAAACAAGTGTTTTATTTTCTGAAAAACTAGGCCTCTAAGAGAATTGAATATATCCCAAACCATAATGTATTTTCAAAAAAAGAGAGAGGTTATTGTTTTTATGTATTTTATGAAAGAAAATAGCCTCCCGTTTTCAAAAATAATTTCTCATTTGTTCATAATATAATCTTGAAGTTGGTTACTCAAAAATTATAGAAACACAACGTGCTCTCAGCAGAAACGCAGTGTGGTCTTTGAGAGGGTTTTTGGAGGCCTTCCCAGAGGATTTTTGGGCTGAAAGTGGTATGGTTTGAAATTTTATGATGTCTTCTACACAATGGAACCATCAAGCACTGCAAATGCCTTCTCCAAACCTCTGAAAAACGGACTTGAAGTCAAGTTGTCTAAATGTGCAAGAAACCTCCTATAGTGACTGTATTTGGGGAATTTCTATCAAATAATAACACCTGTTTATAAAATGAAGGAGGTTTTTGTTTCTTTTTCTATGATTGAAAAAACCTCTTTCACTTTTTTCAAATTCATTTTCCTTAATTCAGAAACCAATTTTGAAGTAGAACTTTGACCAAGACAATCATTTGAAAATTTATGACAAGGAATGATGACATGACCATGATGAAAATTTATGACCTTGGATGAGTGGAGGGAGTAGTAATGAAACCTAGACACACAATGACAATTTTACAACCAAGATATGTTAAATTTTATTTGAGAATTTTATTTTGAAAATATAACAATTTGACCTAATAACCCTATCAATCACATGAAAGAGTAAATTTGATCACTGGTGACTGACAGAACTGACAGATACTAACAAAAGGCTTGGTTTGTACTGGTAGGAAAGGTGAACAATAGAATTTTTATTTCCTGTCATCGATCTGTAACAATTCCAACAACTGTTCCTCTTTTCATAAGCTTGTAATACAAATGGTAGTAAGTATTTAGCAATTGTTATCACTCTGTATTTGTCACAAAGAGTAGTTAAGTATAAGCAGTCTTCTATAGAATAAACATAAAAATGCACAGTAAAATTATAACACATACAATGATGTTAGCAACATATAATTTAGCATACCAATACAAACAAATGCCGATATAATATCCCAAGACATTGTAAAAAGACAGTATGACAAAATTTTGACAGAAATCCTACTTCCTCTTCTCATGGGTTTCCTATACAAATGGGAAGTTCTTAGCGTTTTTTTTTATCTCAGGAAACTCCCCCCAGACCAAATATATGGCACGTCCTCGTTCCATGAATTAGCAATAGGTCTTTACCTTTTTTAGAGGGGGGTTAGAAATAGGCTTCTTGGTCTTCTTGCTCGATGAAGCTGCAGGGGTATCAACAAGTTTCTTGGAATTTTGGTCCAGTAAAGGAATAGATTTAGCATGAGAGTTTGGGTGGAGTAACATTCCATATATCAAGAGTCTTCTTGCTAGTCTTGATTGTAAGATGAGGGTTTGCAAATTGGTAAATGAACTCATCCCATTTTTTCCCCTGTTTTTCCAACTCGGCTAAGACAAGTAGTTTGGTAAGGCCGTGGTGAAATAGGTTGTTATGGGGATTGGTTACATTCTTCCTCACTTGGGAAGACATCTTCTCAAGAATATTTAAGAAGTAAAAGGGAAAATTCAATGGCTTATTGAACTGAAAGTGAGCTAATAATCAAAAGTGACAGGATTTAAAGACGAAATATATACCTTCACATGTAATCAATTTGGTGATGAATATGAGAGGGTTGATTAGATCCTCTTTTATCCAATCCTTGGAGTATCCCTTAACTCCAAAGATGTTCTGAAATTCGGTTTTGAAAACCCTGTTATAACTTGCTCTTGGAAATTGGTGGTGTTTAAACCAACGGTCTCCAACAATTGGGAGCTTTGTGTCTAAGGCAATTGAGTCCTCAGAGACCAGGAACACAGTGAATAGGAGAAGAGGTAGGCTAAGAGTGTTCCATTATTATTTTTTTTGCCATCGTGCTCACACAATCCATTCCTCTATCTCGCATTCTATAAGGCATGTAATCATAACTATGTAATGAACAGTTTGTAATGAAAATAAACCAGTTAAGTAGTCTGTTAAGGAATGTATAGCAGTTTATAACACACAGGGAATTATCATTTCAAAAATAAAATGACTGTTGATATAATAGCATGTATTATGAAAACAACACAAATAAATATTTACAAAGATTTTACTTCTTCTAGGAAATGTTGTCATTTGTCAACTCATGAACCCCTCCCCCACACCTAAGTATTGTGACACCTCACAATAAAAAATATAGTAAACCAGTCAGTGCTCCCAATAGACGAAGATTTACAACTTGTTAAGTGTAGAGATAAATTTCACAGATTGTTCTGATGAGATGGTTAAAAGATGGCCCCACCTATATGATAAGAGATCCTATATATAGATAAGAAGAGGTAGGCAAGAGAGTTTCAAGATAGTCTCAGAGTTAGTTCCCAATGGAAAGTTTATGGAGTTCATTAACCTTAGCTTAACCATACATACTTCATGTCATCTTTTCCTACAAGTAATGTCGTACATCAGGACAAGTTTAAATTTATTATTTTTTTATTTTGTCAGATTATCATCCTCTCTAGGTAGAATGCCCCGCTGCCAGCAAGCCTGTTCAATACTTTGATGGGTTTACCTAGTTATACCACAGGCTGGTACCCACTGCCAGTAGACCTATTCAGTATCCTGGCGGGTTAGCCTCTTACACCCTAAGAGGCTGTCCCTCTATCTTTTAAGATTTTAGTATAATATTTCTTTATGCAAGAATATGGGGGGACAACTTTGAAAACAACTTTTCTTTCTTTTTATTGGGATGGTATTTATGTTAGAGGATGAATTTCCATTATATATATTCCTTAGTGATTGTCCTGATGTAAGGGGTACTTAAGAGGATGTGGCCTATCTAAAGATATAATATAATCAAGCTATTTAGTGTGTAGTGGATGGTACCATTGAAAAAGAACAAAAAGGTATATCTAGGATCAACTCACTTTCTTCTTTCGTAAGTTATTATGATGTTTCCATGGCTAACCGCCAATCATACCTCTTTGTTACTCTTTAATAAAGATACTTTACTTACTGACTCAGGTTTCTTGGGGAAACTGTATGAGAGACCTCTAAGCTTTATGGTTATGGTATCACTTCCTTATACAATGGTGAATATTTTCAAGAGCAATTGCTTCTTAAGATGCCTTGAGAAAAAGAAGATGAAAATATTTTGCAAAAACATGGCTAACTACAACAAGTCATTATTCATTTGATGCTTAGAAGACAACAAGGTTCAAGTATAGCAATGTTTTGAAGAAAAAATCTTCTTTTATATCTCCTTGGAATTGTCTAGCCTTGGTGATATAAATACATACAGAGGTCTCTAAAACTGTTTGCAAAAACCACACTCTAAATTATAATAAACTAATGATATCAATGAGATAAATTCATAGGAACATGTATCTCATAGTTATCTTATTAAAAGAAAATGTAAAATGAGGTTGCATTAGACTTTAAGCTAAACTAACAACATGTARCTTTTATTTACTATCCTACCCTACCTAAAAAGAAAGGGAAAATCTTTATTCAAGTGTAAGAACTCTTCCAATGTAACCATGTGCAGAGCAAGATAAGAAACATACTCATATCCATATATGAAAAAGTTACCGCAATGATTACCTGGATATGAAGAACAAACCAACCTACTTATTTTGGAATCAAAAGGTGTTGAAGAAGAGAATAGTATTGTGTCCTGATGACCTCTTGAAACCAAATTTCAATGTAATCTTGATGTTCATCAATAGTAATTTCTATGCTCTCCTTCATCATACTATGCAGATTCTCTTCTTCTAGATGATTGATTTCTGAAGTACATAAAGATTTGTTGAGATGGATGTTGAGAACTCCTCAATCTCAGGTCTTAATGATTGCTCTCCACTGGATGTAGTCCATAATTTTTTATCTTCCTTTTCATTTTGGCAAGGAAAATCATTTGGTAGCTCATAAGACTTTGATTCTTCTAATATTTCTGGAGAGGTATTCAAGTTCTTGGATATTGTCAAGACGTGTTCTTCCTGAGAAGAAGAGATCCCAACTGCTGCTAGGATTTGAGAAAGTTCTTCCAAACTAATGGTCACCTTCGAATTCATTCTCCTGGTGGTGGTAAGGAAATAAAGGTTGTGTTGTTTGGTTTTGCAGAGGGCTCAAGTGGTCTTGCCTCATGTCCCACTATTATTGATTCTTCAACTTTTGTTCTGTAGTGCTCCCTATTTTAGTATCTTTAGAGTCTGCTTTAGATCGTTGGGTTGATCTAGATCCTATTGTTCGGTATCGGTCTATGGAGTTTATTAGTGGAATGTTCCTTCCCCAAAAAAGGTCGGAAGGAACCTTGGTTGAAAGGTCTGATTTAGATTTAATGTATCTACCTTTGGGTCCCTAGGTTTGTTCATGAAAGAAAACAACAAAAAGAAAAACTACCATTGGGTTTGGGGGAACTTGCTATAGAAGATGCATAGGTTCCTACCTCTTGTCTTAAAGTTCCCCCGCCACCAAACTAATGCTAAGGTTTAGAAGTGATCTATTTCCTAACTATCTCCTACCTTGAGACAACTCCCCAACAATGGCACCAAAAATGATGGGTGTTCTATATGCACTAAAAACACACTAAAAACCCTCAATTAAATTGTCAACCCGAGGTAAATAAACTTAGAGTTGTAGCAAAATATATGCCAAGGTAAAAGTATTGGTAGTAGTATAGTCTAAATAAGGAAGTGGCTATATAAGGGCTAATCTATTCAAACAAATCTATCTAATGATCAAACCCTACTAAGGAATTCAAACTATGTACCCTAAGTAACCTTTGAACGGAGGATCAATGGATAGTTCTAGGAAAGAAAATGAAAACCCTACTTAAAGAAAACTAGTTCAATCATAACAATAAGCAAAAACAAACTATTCATCTAATAAGCAAATAACAACAACAAACTACTTCAACTAGCCTACTTAAATTCAATAAGCAACTATCCTGTGAAAGCAAGTAAATAAACAAGCAAACAACTATTCTATTAAAGCAAGTAAACAACGAACTAACCTAGGATAACTTCTACAACAAGTAAACTAATTAAGGCTAATCAATAAGCAACTAACTAAGCTAAGAGACAAGTGAACTCTATTCTTAATTTAAATTTCACAACTATGTCGAATTTACAAAAGGAAATCTACTAAGTTGAAAGCATTATGATAATAAAAGCAAGTAACAACTAATCTTTAACCTATGATAAGAAAACTATCCCTTAATCTACCAAAGCAAGAAGACTATCTATCCTACAAGAGAAAGAAAACTATCTCCTAAGCTATGAAAGCAAGAAAACTATCTTCTAATCTATGAAAACTCAAATATAGTGTTGATGGTTATGTCTCCGGTGTCTTATGATATCGCGATGGTACTTGACAATGAATGGTAATTCAAGAGGGATAAACTCGATATTGAATTCAATAGCAAAGTGAAAAGTGCGAATTAGGCAATCCAGTGAGAACTTAGCCATTATGAAAATAACATCAGCTATCCTGCATATCCATGTGACTATTACTCATGCATTAATCATCAACAGTTATAGATAGGTTATGCTATGAAATTCAATTGAACTCTATACTACGTAAGGAAATTCATACTATACTAAATTAAATCATTAACTACAAATTGAAATTGCAACCTAAATCTAAGAAATAAATTGCATGAAGTAAGCTAAACTAGTTCTATTTAATAATTCAAATTGCAAAAGAAAGAAATAATCATAAACATAAATTAAACATTATTCTAGTATATGACAAGTAAAAAAATGAGCAAATTAATAAACAACTATATAAGAAAAAACTAAATAGTAATTGAACAAGCAATTTAAAAATGAAAACTAGAACTAATACTATCCATCCACCGAAGCTCTGTCAAAGAAAGCATGAATTAAAATTATGTTCTAAAACTTTGTTTTAAACTCTATCTTAAACTTGATTTTAAACTCTATTTCAACATAAAGAAAATCTAATCTATCATCTAATCACACATGGGGTTAGTGTCTAAGCTTGCAAACTTGTTCCTACTAACTACAAAGTTACTGCATATTAACAAAATCCTTCATACTAACCTGCAAAAGAGAACTCACATAGTTAAACTATAACAACAAATTATATGACAAAGAAACAAAATAGCAATTTCATATACAGGAAATAAAATAAAAGACATCTAAGCTATGAAATTCATAAATAACACATAGAACAATTACCAGACTGCTGGTGGGCCCCCCAACAAGTTGTGGTCACTTCTCAAATGCACACCACGAACTCAACAAAGAGATTTCACCATTAAAACTCAAAAACATAGTCTTATATAATTCTGGCAAATGAAAATGGAAAAACATAGGAAAACCGTGTTTTTCTCTAACACACTACTTCTTCAGCTGCTTAACTATTGTATGACCACCACAATGGTATTTATAAGATTTATAGACCAATAGTTCGACCACTGGAGGGTCAAACCTCTTCTAAAAACAGTAAATTACATTAATGGTGCCCTAACTGCCGAAATAGAGCAAGCCAATAATTGCCCAACTTAACAACCCAAACCGAGTTGTCAAGAGTTCAATAGCTGAAGGGGGAAAGCACGAGAAAAAACGATGTTCCTGATTTGCCCACCAATGGCCGCCAATACCATAATTGCCAAATCGCCCATCGTTTTTGTGAAGGACAGAGTGATGGACCGAGTACTGGATTGATTATCGAATGGAGTACTGGAATGAGTGCCGGAAGCAAAAACATGCTGCAATTTTTCCCTCTGTCACCAAAAAATGCGAATTAGATCCATGGAAACATAAAAACATACTGAATTATAATCAAGATCATCATAAAACATGAATTATGCATACCTGGTGTAGATCATAGCGTTTTGGCACAAAATCCCTTCAAAATCTTCTTCAAAGAATAAAAACGCATATATACATTCAACAAAAGTATTTAATAAACGTCATAAAACCAATCATATCTTGGGCCCAACAATACCTTTCCAACGGGATATCATACGCCTAAAACGAAGATCGTATGCAAAAGTTACGACCCTGGGAAGTTGATGTACTAACTTACCTAAACGAGGCCCACATGACTTTTGGCGCTTTATCTCCTAGTGTTAGGTTTTTGGATGTCTAGGGTTTTGGCATTCCTATTTATTGTAAAAGGGCCTTTAGAGCCTCATTGTAATCATCTTCTTGTGAATGAGCACAACCATCGCATCTCTTCTCAGAGATAAGCCACTACCATTCCAGTAAGCTTGTTTCCGCTGCATTTTATAGTTTCAACTTATTTCCTTATTGAATATAAAACTAGTTTTACTATATCTATGTTATTTTGTGTTAATCACCTGTTAATAATATGTAGTCATTTCGTTCTTCTCATAAATCTATATCACCCAAATTCCTTGTTCTTCTTTGTCTTGTCCCTTCTCCGAGGTATTTGTTGTTGGGAGAATAAGGCTTCCAATGTCTTTCCTTCCTCCGCAACCTCTACCACTTCAGCCTTTGCGCGGTGTGATATTACCCTTTCCACAGATAGAGGAAAATCTCCTTTTGGATCCTTGGGGATGATCGATGTGAGCAAGAATGATCAGGAGATCAAATTTTGCTCAATTTTCAAAGTGCTCGGATTGATATGAAAACAGTGCCATTGCGTCCGTCTCGTTTTCCTGATTCCGGCGGTATATTTACTTTCGCAAATGGAGTCCGTATGGAGGAGATATCACGATTTGACCGCCAAGTCAAACAGGGAAAAATTTGGGATGCTGACTGTACCTGTCTGTACAGTCCGTACGGCCACGTGGAGGGCCGTACCCTCATGGTGACATGGCAGTTTGATGACGTGGCATGTTTTTATTGGATGGTGGTTTCCCAATGGAATGTTGACACGTGTCATTTGCAGCGAATAAAGTTTGGACACGTGGCCCAACCCATTGGCGCCACGTGTCACTGTGCAATTGGTTTATATGGTTGCATATATGTAAAATTTATATGGGGCATCCACGGGGTTCGACCCCTGGACCTCCCCCATTGCCAAAGCCTTTGAAACACTCCGCTAGCCGACATACCCGCACTTGTTCCTTGTTTGAAAGGTGGGAAATATTGTATTTAACTTTACAATTGTGTTATGTTGGAAAGGGGGGTCGGGCCGGGGCTTAGCCCCGACCCGTGGCTATATGAAACATATATATATGACCATAGCATATACATTAAAGCCCGAATATATGGCGTGCATTCATTTATATTACATTATATTTGCAATACATTGCATTGCAATGTATTTATAATATGTTTATTGTGTTTTGTGTGGGGTTTGAAACCACAACCCGCGTATTTACATTGGCGCGGATTTTTCAAACGGAAGTTTGTACGGTTGGAATGGTTAAACTCCTTTTTGCGCCCAGCCTTTGGTCTTATGGCCATGTGGCCCAGTGTCGAGGCGGTTAGGGGATGGAGGCGCCCTAACCGTTCTACGGTTTGGACCGGTGCGTGGTTGCGTACGGGTCTTGGTTTTCACGCTTAATGAGCGTGTGTGCTAGGTTTGAAGCACAAGGGTGTGAATTGTAGAACCAGAGACAACATAGTTGAAGGGGAGAACTTCAAGGAGGATATCTTCTTCATTTTTCGACCGTTTCAGGTGCCGAAAGATCCCAGACAGGGGTTTTGGGACGCTGCGGAGCCATTGAAGCAGTCAGTTTGTTGATTTGAGCACTGTAAGACATGTTTTTAAGCACTTTGAGAAATTTAATATAAAAGATCCATTT